>BHFT01002002.1:0-12051 GCA_004320025.1 Laticauda laticaudata | reverse complement strand
AGATGGCAAGCGTTTTTCTCCGTTTTATATCCTCTTTCCATCCGTTGGTGCAGTGTGACATGGGCTTTAGAAGGAAATGGTAGATTAATTGATTAAAGGAAGCTTAAATTGAGTACTTTCTAATGTTCATATTTTTGTTTTACATTTTAGCTTAGTAATTGGAAAACCTTAGCAAGGAAGGCTTATCCCTGCATGGGCCACCATTAAGAAAAATATATAAAAGTCTTCTGGGGAACGACAGAATTCCATTTTTTATAGTGCAATAAGGTGTGATGATCCAGAGTATCTCAGAAATATAACAAAAACCAAAACATAAAAGTCCTTCATTGCCTTCAACTTGGCTTCATTGTCTAGTTGTTCACAGTGGAGGAGTAAACTATTTTCAAAATAACATTTCAAAGGAAAGAAACACAGTTCAAATTCAAAGAGCAAAAACCAAAACCAAACCTCACTGAATAAAGTTCCACAACAGACCAGGATAGATAATTGCCAACAGTCTGTTGGAAGAACACCAACCAAGATAAACCTTCTTTAGGAATAAAACACTAATTTGTCTCCAGCATCTGTTAGCACTCAGGTCCAAACTCTTACACAAATCTCACACTTGCAACCCATGAAGAGGATCATGGCCTCTCCTCCCAAGTAGACCACATTTTTCCCTGATCCTCTCCTCCCTGCCTGCCCTAGGATGGATAGGGGATGGACCTGGGTCCTCCTCTGACTGCTCAGTTGGCCTCTGTCCTTCCCCAGCCTCCTCCACCACCTCTGGAGCCACATTGGAGGTTCCAATTATAAATATTGGAGATTATATTGCAATATTTTGAAGTGGACAGACTTGATCACCCTGTGCTTGTTTATTTGAGCTTTTCTTCTTGATGAACAGCACAGACTTGCTTATATATGCAAGGCAAAAATAGGGACGGTGAAAGTCCATGTAAATATGGAAAAAGGAAATGAAATCAAAAGAAGACAACTTCAAACCTTCTTAAGTATAGTTATAAATATAAAAATCATTAACTTTCTGATCTGAAATTCAGTATTACACAGTATAGTTATAATAAATAATTCTAATCTTCAAACCCAAAATTAACATTGTGTATGGAAATGAGAAGACTCCAAATAACTAAAATTGATTGGCCGAACAGGCTGCTCTCGGATTGGTCAATTAAGCACCATTTGATTGGCCCGCCTGGCGGCGGGAATTCTTAAAGAGCTGTCATTGGCCGCAAACCCCGAGCAGCCACTATAAGAAGGGCTGCCGCAGCTTTGGCAAATGTTCGGCTACAAGTCGCTATACTTTTAAATAAAGAGCTGTTTGTTGGAATACCGGTCTCGCATACCTTATTACCCAAACGGAACAAATATGGCTCTTCTTTTGATTTCCAGCATATTCTCCCACTCACATTATATTAATTTCAGGGACACTTAGTCACACAGTCTTTAACATATTTATCTTTTATATTCTTTTACAGTTTTACATATATACTAAACTATAGTATTTCTTCTTTTTATTGTACTTAAATGTTGTTAGTTTTCTCTTAGTTTTGTATGTTAATCTAGCCATATTGGAATGCATGTATGTATTTATAAATCATATTTATATGGCCACCTATCAAAGGAACATGACTCTGGGCAATGTACAATAAAATCATAAAACTGAAATATTAAAATAGGATATTATTAAGAACATTGAGGCTATTAAAAATAGCTGAAAGAACATTAAATATGGTGAAGCCAACTCAATAGGTCATAATTCCCTTAAAGAGCTTAGCATTGTGTATGAACCAAACTACAACAGACCATGGTTCAACACATCTCATGAATCCTTTGATGCTAACAACAAGATAATTAGCAATGGCAATAAAAGTTGAGTGTTTTTAACCCTACATCACTCCCAGTATTAGTTACCTGCCTGGCTTGAAGGAGTATCTATTGGCAGCAAATACTGTGAAACTGTTGCATTGACTCTAATGGTGATTAAATTAATTCCCTTTTTGATCCAGTATAATTTGCTACATATGCCAAACAAACTTGGGGCAGGTAATAATTAAAGGCTTCAGTTTCATTTGCACTGTGATTCTTTTGTTGTGCATATAATTTTGGGGGGATATTTTGAATCTGGCTTTGCTGCAAACCATTAATCTCTTTTGTCTCCCTCTACTCATTTAAATCTTTATAGCTTAATAAGGTCTAATGGGACTTGTTAGGTTGGGATTTATTTGTTCTCTTTGTTAAAGAAAAGCACTAATCCTAGGATAAAATGTGTGTGGCAAATAGCTAACCTACTTCATAATATTTAATGTAGGCATTAAAAGGGAACTGATAAAAAAATGATCCATGGAGAAAGTATTGTATGCACCAAGTGCTTCTGACCAGTTCTGGAGAACTGGTAGCAGAAATTTTGAGTAGTTCAGAGAACCAGTAAATACCACCTCTGGTTCACCCCGCCCCCATCTATTCACTGCCTCCTGAGTCCCAGTTGATCAGAGTCCCAGCTGATCGGCTGGGTCTTCTTTTGCTGCCCTGCATAGGAGAACAGAGCTGGAAAGTAGGTTAGTGGGATGGGGAGGGAATGAGGATGTTATAGTATCCTTCCCCTGCCACATCCACCAAGCCATGCCATGCCCACCAAGCCACACCCAAAGAAAAATTTGTAAACATTTTTGAATACCACCACTGGTTCTGACCTGATGTTTTCCAGATGTGCTGAACAGCAGTCCTTGTATCCAGCCAGCAATGGTCACTATGTCCTAATCAGCAAGGCCAGATATGGAAGCTGAAGTCTAACACATCTAAAGAGCACCAGATTAAATTAAAACTATTTTGCTCAATCTAATACCCACCTGATGGATAGTCTCCACCTTGAACTACTTATTTATTTATATTCTGTCTTTGTTGTTTTTATAAATAACTTAAGGCAGTGAACATACCTAACACTCCTTCCCCCTCCAATTTCCCATATCAACAAGCCTATGAGGTGAGTTGGACCGAGAAAGAGTAACTGACCCCAAGGTCATCCAACTGACTTTCATGCCTAAAGTGGGACTAGAATTTGTGGTCTCCTGGTTTTTAGCCTGATGCCATGAAATCTAGCCTGCTTGGTTAATTGTTACCTGGGGAATTTGGTGCTAGTAGCCTTGCATATCTCATGGACATCAACTTAAAGAAGGTTACCTTAAATTTCATTTAGAATAATGGCAGGAATGCCAGATAGGTTTCTTCTTCTTCAGGGTCACAGTTAACAGCCCAGTTGCAAATGTTCAGTGAAATCCAGGAAAATAATGTGGTGGGGAAAATGCTACATATGTAAATATGTATGCATATATTTGCGGAAATATTTGGCACATGTTTAGGAGGCAAGTTTCCAGGGTCCCATTCAGACAAAAAGCATGTTTCATTTTGGCAGTGTGCATTCCAATAATCCAGTTGTCCTGAGAGTTACCATTCAGCACAATCATATAACTTGAATAAATATTTCTCATTTATTTCCAGCATGTTATGTTTATGGTAATATTCTGCTTTAAAAATGAACATATATTTCTCCTACTTATTATGCAAGCTCTCAAGGGCATCTTAGAGTCATGAATTAAAGTAGAAAGTCTAATTAGACCCTGTTTTGGAGGCTAAATATTACTTGGCTGTTGGTGAGAATGAGAGAGCAGCTCTTCAACTTGTTTTGGCTGACTATATTAAATCAGTGGCTATTTTACAAAGACTGCTGAAGCTAATGCCAACCATTTTTCAGTTAGCATCCTAATTTTTAAAAATCCCCTTTAGTAGCAGAAAAATATCAAAAGAACAACTGGAGTGCAAATGTGCTATTTGTGCATATTTAACATTTTCCTCCCTAAATGCATAAATCTATTAATCTCCTATACTCATATCAAATAGTGAACTAATACTATATTCTGGGAAAAGTATGACTTTTCATTGACTGTGATCTAAGGTCCTGCCGATGTTCGGACAACTGCTTCTGATTTGTCAGTTTTAACTAAAATATATTTCCATTGGCTTTATTTGTTTCTTTGCAACAGATGTCAGCTACAGGTAACACCACCATCCAATAGGGCACTTGTCCAGTAGTTCTGTACAATATGAATGACACTCTAGAAGTCCATAAGTACTTGATGGGATTGAAAAATAGGCCAGCAGTCAACTACTGGATGAAAAAGAGAAAGATTAGAGAGCTAGAAACATAGGATGATGTGGAATCAATCTGTAAAAAGGTATAGCTAAAAGCAGCAAGGGAAAGCAGGAACTGTATGAACCGAACTCAGTGCAAAAACTTATTCACATTGTTTCTGTTTTGTAAGTCACATGGCCTGTAGTATCAACTCACGATAGTCATTTTGAATTAGGTGGCCATAGAAATCAAAGGAGAGAGTCAGTTTGGCACAGTAGTTAAGGCACCAGGCTAAAAAAAACAGAATACTGTCCTGCCATAGGCATGAAGCCAGCTGGGTAACTTTGGGCCAGTCATACTCTCTCAGCCCTAGGGAGGAGGCAATGGCAAATCACTTCAGAAATATTGCCTAGAAAACTACAGGGATTTGTCCAGGCAATCATCAGAAATCAAAATGGACTTGAAGGCACTAAATAAATAAATAAATTAAAGCAAGAAAGCAAAGCAAAGTTTTCATCCTCGAGAAGGGTAGTTAAAGAACTCTAGGCCCCAAAGGAACAGAAGCCACTTCAAATGTTTTAGCTTATCTCAGCATGCCACAAAGCACTGTTTCTTGTATAACAACAAGAAAACCAGGAAGTGTCTATCAATGATAATTAGCTAAATGAAAGCATGGAATATTGCAACTGTAGCACAGCAGAATGAAATATTTGAACACTTCCTGCTTTCAAGATATGTTATCTTGGCTTTGGAGCTTCACACCGTCTTCAAAAATTGTATGTGCTGCTCTTTTGGAAGTCATTAATCCAATTGTTTAACAAAAGAGAAAGAGTAAACAACGGTCTACTTATTAGATATATAAAGTACATAAAATATAAAAAGAGAAAAGAAAAATAGCTTTTAAAAAGGTCTTTATGTATATATCTATCTCAATAGTCATATTTTATAATTTTAAAGGCAAATGCCAATATTTTAAACACCCATATCCAGTATTTCTATTTTAGCTATATTAAAAAGGGTGACCGCCTTTGAATAAATCTGTCTTCAATTATAAGAGTCTTCAAACTAGTATTGTTATGTGTATTTTTTGTAAAGTAATTTCCATACTTTTAAATTCCCCCCAGTTACAATTACAGCTACCAATTCAATTAAAAATGGTAATTTTCCATGTCACAGATGTGAAGAAGTATTCAATACACAACTCAATAATATCAACAATGTCTTTCTGTTTATATGAGGATTTACAAGGGTACAGATGATTTACAAGAATAAATATTTAATTGTATTTGTAATTGAATTTAAATGTAAATGAAATGGAACCAATTTTAGTTTTGACCTAGCATCTCTTATTCCTTGTTTTACAGTACAGTCCCTGCCACCACTATGACCAGAAACATTTTCAAACTCACCAGAAGGAAGTTTTTTAGTCTGTTGGATCAAGTGCTGAGCATATTATAAGGACAAGCCAAGTCCAGATAAAAGAGCTAAGTCAGAATCCAAGAAATATAAGGAAAAATAGAGGCATTCATAGTAATTATTGCCAGCATTTTACTATCCAAGATTACTTTCCAGAAGATGCTACTTGTTTCCATCTGAATTCACGAAGTTCTCTTTGTTTGCCCTTCTGAATATGAACCATAATTTTAAACAGCCTGGCACGAAAGCTATTAGAATATTGTCAGCATTAGTCTACCACTCTGGTGATACCATTTTCTCAGATCTGGCATACACAACACATTGTGTCCTCAGGGTTAGGTTTTAAAGTTGTTAAACAAAGGAAGACATGGCTTCCCCATCTGCATCTGAGATCTCAAAACAACTGTCTCCCATGACCGCTCATCTAATCTCTATCCCAAAGGTGCTTTTCAAAAAGCAACTGTCCTTTCTTGGTTTGTTTTTTCCCCTTTCTTTCTTTTTTTTTTCCTTTGAAAATGTTTCACTTCTCATCCAAGGAACTTCTTCAGTTCTGACAAAATGGTGGGGATTGGAAGGATTCACATAATCCTTCCATTCCCCATTATTCAATCAGAACTGAAAAAGCTTCTTGGGTGAGGAGAGAAATGCTTTCATGGAGAAAAAAAAAAAACCAAGAAAGCCCAATTGCCTCTTGTAAACCATAGGATAACTTTTGGGACAACCATGACTAGGAAAATTAAGATTCTCCCTTGAATCTCATCTTTACTTCTTTTCTTTCAGTGATCAGAATTCATACAATAGGGCTGTGATGGTAAATCTGTGACACACGTGCTGGAAGTGGTGCACAGAGTCACTTCTGCCAGCACACGAGAGGTCACCTGGAAGAGCTCCACTGCGCATGCATGTGCGCTGCCCGCCCACCAGCTGATTGTCAGGTATCTGATGTGCATGTGGAGGATGCAGGGGTGCATGGGAGATGCACATGCATGCACAAAGACACAGGGTGCACGGGGGTGTCTCTTGCACATGCGCAGAGGTATGCGGCACATGGGGGGATCGCACACACATGCACAGATATGCATGGCATGGGGGGGATTGCACACACATGCACAGGGGGCATGAGGGGGCCAGCACACATTGCCTTCTGGGTGCTGGCACGTGAGCAAGCAGGTGCAAGTGTGCACGCAATTTTCAGCACAGGAGCAAAAAAAGGTTAGCCAACACTGCAAAAGGGTCATAACTGCATGAAAATTAAAGACCAAAAGTACATAAAAATAAACTATACAAACCTGTACTAGTCAGAGGTGGTATTCAAATTTTTTAACAATCGGTTATCTGTGTGTGGCTTAGCTGGTGGGTGTGGCTTGGTGGTCATGTGACTGGGTGGACGTGGCTTGGTGGTCATGTTATTGACTAAGCGTGTCCAACTCAATATCACTCACATCGAGGCACAACTCTCCTTGCCTGGCCTCCATGACTGTGGAGATGCTGCAACAGTTGTAAGGGTGAAAAAAAGGTCATAAGTCACTTTTTTCAGTGCCATTGTAACTTTGAACAGTCACACCACACAAGCAAAGTACCAGCAAAGGTGGGGAAAAAAACTCCAGAGGTGTTCCTGAGACAGGAAGTCTAGTTATGCCAAGAATATAATAAGGGTTAATGGAGAGGCAGTTTCTGTAAGCAACACCAGAATGTTTCCTTCCTGCCTTCCTTACAGGATTAGAACAGTAATTTCTTCTAACAATCAGTTCTCCGAACTGCTTAGAATGTTAACAACCGGTTCTAGTGAATAGATGCGAACTGGTAGAAACCCAACCCTGGTCCTAGTCCAGGGAAAACCAATTTGTGGCATTCAAATAGTTGCCTGGTTATAATTTTATATCAAGGAAATATAGGCGGTAGTGGAAAGTCTAGTTCAATAAAACTGGAGTGCCACAGTTACTCAACTGATCCTAGACTATGACTTAATGATAGCAACTGTATTTTGCCACACAAAACTGTAAGATAGGTCTATGAAGTATGAGAGGCACTAAAGGCCCTGTCCCACTGCACTTACGGATGCAAAGAGGATGTAAAACATTAAAAAAGCTTGCCATCCATTGGAAAACGCTATGCATCCGCATGGCATCCGTCGTGTTACTCATTGCATACGTGTTTCATACGCTCTATCCATCGAGGATCCGTCCACTGCGATTTCATCCGTGCAAGAAGTTTTGAGCTGCACAAAACTTTGTGAAGGATGAACTTTCCGCCATGTACAATGTAAATCTGTACATACAAGCAACAAATGTTCTATGTCCGTTTATCATCCGTTAAACGTCCGCGTTATCCTCTCTGCATCCTCTGGGCATCCTCCAACTCACATCCGCTGCAGCTGAAAATGGAAAGAGGAGGAAAGAAAGGGTACATGGAATGTCTATACATCGTAGTAGCACGGAAATAGAAAGGATGCGTTTGCATCCGTATACATCCGCGGAGCATCCCTTTCCTTCCTTTAGACGTACGTGAGCATCACTTCATCTCTGTTCATCCACTAGGCTTCCTATAACATCCGTTTAACATCCCGCTACATACTACCCACATCTGTTCTTTTCAGTCTTTTCCGTTCTGTGTTTATGCAAATTTTCACCACTTTTTGAAGCGGATGACAACGGATGGAGCCACCCCCGAAATTTTGCTTGTCCGCTGTATCCTTTATGCATACATTTTGCGTCCGTCGGCCAGTGGGACCTAGCCTTTAGTGTGTCATTTGGCACAAGAGGAACGTTTCTTAATATATTTGATTCTTTTTCTATTATGGAAGTCTATAAATCATTCTTGTTGATTAATTGCTGTGAAATGTTCCTTGTAGAAATATATATGTGGTGTGATTTATAATTCAGATTAGTTGTTGGTTTTTTTGGCTGATTTTTATTTGACAGAATATCATAATCTCTCTTTGGTATAATATGAGATCAACAATGTTTTAGCTCTATCATTAAGAACTTTTCTGTATTGCCAGAGTAATTTGGAAATATTGCACCAAATGATAACAACCCCCCCCCCATTTTAACAATATTTAATCATTATACAGGAAAGGATATTTTGCTGAAGTTTCTAAATCTATTTTTGTCATGCAGTGTATACACAGTGCTCTCTAATGCCATACATTGCTATAAAATGCCACTATTATTAGAGAAGCATTGGAAACTATTTTATTCCTAATTCTAGAACAAGTTGATTTTTTACAAAGAATGTTGTATTATTAATATTTGTAGGAAGTTTTTTACTTCAGCTATATAGAGCATCCTATTACTTTTTTTTTGTTTCAAAATGACTCACATTAACTGAGCTAATCTGTAGTGTGTGACATGGAAATGTTACTGATGTACTTTTTCTTTAATTATATTTTGAAAACTTTTTCAAACTTTTTAACTTTTCTTACAAAATTTATCTTCTAAGTTTCTTCAGCATAGTTCATCCAAATAATTTGTTTTGTTATATTTCAGGATGTCATATGAACCCAAGTGGGGTAAATGATAATTTTTGAATGTAAATTTTAATTTATTATGTTATCCTGAGGGTAGAAAACACAGACATTTAGCACAATACATGAATTATCTCTCTTCTTTCTTCCAAGTCCTTATTAAAATGCTAGATTTGTCTCCTAAGACAAGGCATTGAATAATAAAGTTGGACAGTTTTACCTTCCAGTCATTTGGTGACTAGTTCCCAGCAGAAGAAAAAAGAGATGCAAAATTTCTTCAGCTTTTATAGAAATGTTCAGAAATCCTGAAGAGAAATCTAGATACATTAAGGGAACCATGAAAAATAGAATCATAGGAGCACAGTAAGGACAGTGTATAGTAAATGCATGTATTCAATAATTTAACCTTCAGGATTTTCTAAATCACTTAGGTACATAATTATATGTATATATAATGTCCACTGTGGTCCTCAATATGCTACTGCTTCTTGTAAAACTAGTACTATTGTTGTTACTAGATGAAATCTTTCTCTCCCTGGAAGCTCAGCTCCAGAGCTTGGAGGTAGTATTAAGTCTGTAATACTTTAGATGCTCTGTACTATTAAGTACAGTTTAGAGTACAGTGGTGTACCTAGAACCGTGATGGCGAACCTATGGCACACGTGCTGGAAGTGGTCAGAGCCACTTCTGCTGGCACGCGAGCTGTTGCCCGGAACAGATCCCCTGCACATGCGTGCACACCTCCCGCCAGTCAGCTGATTATCGGGTATCTTCTGTGCATATGTGGGAGATGGGGCGCATGAAGGAGATGCGCACGCATGCACAGAGACATGTGATGTGCGTGGGAGTCGCACATGCATTCACAGAGGTGCACAGTGCCTCATGCGTACATGCGCAGGGGCGGGGGGGGTCGCACACGCGTTGCATTATAGGTGCAGGCATGCATGCACACTTTCGGCACGTGACAACGAAAAGGTTAACCATGATTGGCCTAGAGTGACCCAGTTTGAACTTAATGAATCCATACTTTTACCCTTGAAGACTAAAAATAAATTCAGAACCCAGCTGTCAGATTATTAATAGGAATAGGTGGGTGGATAAACAATGTACCATTAATTAAAAAGAAAAAGAAAACAAATATTAGGTGGTGTAATTCTGGGTTGTGTCAGATCTGGCATTACAACAGACTGTGCTACTTTGATGCTTTCCTAAATAAGAGAAAATGTTTTGGAAGATGGACTTTGCTCTTTTCTGTTTAAATGGATTTCATCACTTGGAAACCTGACAGCAACATTTACTGCTTTAAAAAAAAAAAATCCCTCCAGAAACCCTATTCTGTCTTTTGATTCACTTGCTGAATATAAAGACAGAGAAGAATAACTCTACAAATTATTTCATACAAAGTTTCTTTTATTGGATTATATGAGGTATCCTCAAGGTGACTCATAGTTATGTTGAGATGCATCTAATGTCCAATTCTTTGCATAGTTGAAATTGTAGTGTAAAATGATAGTAATCTTTCTATTCCATGCTGCAGCCCATGCTGGTTTTTTTTTTTGCCGATTCCCTTTTCCGTTGGGCCAACTCCAACTTGGCCTGAGCCATTTCTGCCTGCCGTTTGGCCATTTCTGCCTTCTGCCATGTCACCTCTGTTGTTATACGTAAATCTGCCTCTGCTACCACAGCTTCGATTTGAGCTTCTACAGCTTGGTCAGCATAACTTGTTGCTTTGGAGGTCTTAGATGTGTCGCTGTGATGGGAGGATGCTCTGGAAATTGTAGTATAAAATGATAGTAATCTTTCTATTTGATATTTCATCCCATAGTAAAAGAGGCAGGGGTAGAGATGCTACCATGAGGCTGTGTTCAGGCAAGAGTGAAGAAACCTTCCCCAACCCACCAAAGGTGAATTCAATGACCAATCAGGGTTATAGATGTGGCCACATGACATGAACTACATTTCCCGGGATACCTTAACTACATTTACCATGATGCATTTCCTTAAGTGGATAGCTCTCAATTCCTAACTAACTAATCCAAATCCCATTCACTCTAAACTGTCTGGACAGCACAAACCCAGGGTCCAAACAGAAATGAAAATACCAACTCCAAAAAGATACTTGCTCTGGACCTTGCCTATTTCTCTTGCTCTCCTATCCATAATCTTCTCCCATGGTGGTCCATGGAAACTCCATCCTCTAAACCAGAGGTAGGGAATGGTGGACCTTTTATGGGCCTTAACTCCCAGAATTCCTGAGCCAGCATGGTGATGACTACAACTGATGCTTACAACTATGCCTTCATTTTCTGTAGTACATTGAGTAACTCTCTTTCCTGTCCGCCCATCAATGGAAATGCATGAATAGGGTCACCTTTCACACATTAAGCTGTATGCACAGGAAGCAGTAGTTGCCTTTAGCATTAGTTCATACAGGCATGAAATCTAATTCATCAGATGAATTAAAGACCTAATAATAAAGAAGGAAGGAAGCATGCCTGGTTTCACTGAACAAATAACATGGATGTGACCTTCACTGCCTTCAGGAGATTAAACAATGCATCTATACATAATATATATTCCACTTTCTCCAATGAAGTGGGAGTTCAGCAATATTATTTCCTTTTGCCAAGTCAGCTAAACTAAATGTTCTGTTTAAACAGGAATGGTTTTTAAAAATAATTTCAGCATTTTATATGTGGGAGGTGAAGTTATGGTTCAAAATAGAAGCACATTATTTACTTTTCCGACTAGGTTAAGGAGTTTTTCTTTGAAACTGCTTACCAAATCTAAATTAAGTAATATGAGTATGATCTGGAGATAGATTCTCACTGGGATATAGGATGAGGAGGAGGAGGAGGAGATAAAGATGGACAATGCTTGTTATGAAGTT
Organism: Laticauda laticaudata; assembly: GCA_004320025.1. Taxonomy (NCBI): domain Eukaryota; kingdom Metazoa; phylum Chordata; class Lepidosauria; order Squamata; family Elapidae; genus Laticauda; species Laticauda laticaudata. The sequence goes on along the minus strand of BHFT01002002.1, from coordinate 156 downwards.
ATGAAGAAAAAAGCCATAAGCAGGAATATACAGTGTATTGTTCAGGTAAGGAAATGTAACCCCAAAACCTTAAGGCTAGGTCCCACTGGCCAATGGACGCAAAACGTATGCATAAAGGACACAGCAGATGAGCAAAATTTTGGGGGTGGCTCCATC
>BHFT01002001.1:0-10021 GCA_004320025.1 Laticauda laticaudata | reverse complement strand
TTTTGGTCACCACATTATGAAAAAAATGTTGAGACTCTAGAAAAAGTACAGAGAAGAGCAACCAGGTTGATTAGAGGACTGGAGGCTAAAACATACAATGAACGGTTGCAGGAACTGGGCTTGGCTAGTCTAGTCAAGAGAAAGCCCAGGGGAGACATGATAGCAGTCTTCCAATATATGAGGGGCTGCCACAGGGAGGAAGGGGTCAAGCTATTTTCTAAAGTGCCTGTAAATTGAGACCAATTTATTTTGAAAATGGTAGCTGTTACAGTGTTCCTGCATTCACATGATCATGCTTTTTAATACTCCCTGTCAACTTCCCACAAGTAAAATAAATGGGAAGCCAAAAGGAACTTGGAAGTCGCTCCTGCCCTCGCTGCTTTTTTGCCCACACATGGACACTCTGTTTTCCTGTTTATGGAAATAAACATTGACATATTATTAAAGTTTGTTTGCCACTATAATTATCCTTCTTTTTATGATGTATATAATTCTTAGACAATCATAGAATCATCCAACATTGGATTAATTAAAAAAAATGATTCCTTAAAATTTAATGTTTATTCTGGACACATCAAATAGAATTACCTTTCTCTCAAAGGATGGCCCACAAGTCACAGGTTGCCTAATAGTCTTTAAGCTCAGTGCAGCAATTATCCATGGTTGAACATGTATAAACAAATGATCAAACAATTTCTTTGGAACAATGAGCAAACAAATTCTACCAAGTGAAATATGGTCGATCAGTACTGTATAGGAAAGTGGCACAATGATAAGGTACATAGTGAACAGACATTAAATGGGCAAATATTACTGACTGAATTGGGAAATATATATTGGGAACTACAATGGATGGCAGCACCTAGTTACCTTGGTTCAGCTCCAAAGATCTAAGCAAGACCAGTTCTAATTTATACGTAATTGAGGAGGTGTATAAATATACTCAGTTGGAGTGGGCTATCAATTGGAAAGTTTTTTAAAAAATCCCTTAAGGCAGTAGTGGCAAGTTGTGTCCACATTGCTGCTAAGACAACTTGAATAACAGAAAACAGTGTAACAGAGTTGGAAGGGACCATGGAGGTCTTCTTGTTCAATGTTCTGTTTGAACAGAAAACCCTATAATGTTTGAATATAATCATATTGATCAGAGGTGGTATTCAGCAGGTTCTGACCAGTTCTGGAGAACCGGTAGCGGAAATTTTGAGTAGTTTGGAGAACCGGCAAATACCACCTCTGACAAGATTTTACACTATCCTTCCCCTGCCATGCCCACCAAGCCACGCCCACAGAACCAGTAGTAAAAAAAATTTGAATCCCACCACTGATATTGATATTGTCAGGTGTCCAAGTGATGAAATCCATTTAAAAAAGAAAAGAACAAAGTCCATCTTCCAAAACAAATTATTTTATTTTGAAAAGCATCCAATTGGCAAAATCTATGGTAATTCCAGATCTAACACAACCCAGAATTACCCCACAATATTACAAGTTAAAAACAGCCCCCAAAGTCACATTCTCCAATAGAAGTAATTCAACGTTGCTTGATGACATAAATCTCCACCTCAAGGGGCTCAAGCATGGACAGCTCGTTTCCCACGGGATCACCTAGCCAAAACACTCTCTTTATCTCCACTACTCCCTCCTTAGGAATGTAGCAAGCCCAAAACCCTTCCCCCATGACTGCCACAGAGAAAGTAAGAAAAATAATATATACTAAGCTTAACTAAAATGGCTACACATATGTCAATTACGGGCTTGTAATTACGGGCTTGTAATAGTTACAAGAAATTGAGCTGAGCTAAAGGAATTCTTTGTCTTTTACATAAAAGTTCAGACAATGATTAGAGGGGTGTGATTAGACTGGCAATGGGATTGGTAAGGGTTTTTTTAAGAATAAATGGCAAATTATTGAATAAAAATGACCACAGCCATGAATAAAAACAACTGCATTCAACAAGTTGCTGAGATTCAGTTGGCTCTGTACACTTGATTAGGGTCTAAATTGTAGGATCGGCACCTACTACCAACACTTGCATAATACTTTCTTCTTCATTTATCTCATTACTCTACCCCCAACCCTTTTGAGAGACTATTCAGAAGAGGTAATTGGCCCAAACTGTCAGTGAAGTAGAACTCAAGTAATGGTTTCCAATTCATCTCTGCCTTCCATTTTGAGCATCCAAATGGATTTAACAAATATATTCAGTGCCCTAAAATCAATTCAGAGAGGGGAAACATATGACAAAAATATCCTGACTGTTCATGTCAACTTAAGGCAACAAGTTCAATTTGATTCCTTGAATGTGCCTTGGTAAAGCCGCATGTCACACTGGCCAACGGATGCAAAAAGGACACACGCAGACGATACAAAATGTTCCATCCGTTTGTTATCTTGCTCTCAAAAGCGCGGAAAAATTTGCATAACCGGAGCGGAATAACAACAGCACGCGGGGGAGGACGCAGGGTATGGATGCCAAAAGCGGCGCATGCGGACGGAAGCCCAGCGGCATGGAAAGCGGATGGGGCAAGATGGCGCAACCGCAGGGCTTCCGGGGGCGGCCTCAGCAAAGCGGACGCGGAACGGATACAGCGGATGCCAGAAGCGGATGCACAGCAGATGATAGCGGGATCCAAGAGTGGAAGCCTAGCGGATGCACAGCAGAAGCCTAATTGGGCAACCAGATTTGCCGAAGCAATTAATTGCGAATGCGGGGGATGCATTGCGTCAGCCCGCGAATATAACGGAAGGGCACTCGGAAGCAGAGTCGCACCATTCAGAGGAAAGACCTTTGCTGCCGGATGGATTGCCTGCCTTGCCTGCCCTGCCTGCAATGTCTGGCCTGCCAGCCTTTGCTGCCAGCCTTGCCGGATACAAGCCTTACTACCAGCCTCCCTGCCAGCCTTGCTGCAGCCTGCCTGCAAGCCTTGCTGCCAGCCAGGGTCTGCCTTGCCAGCCTTGCCTGCCTGCCTTCCTGCCAGCCCTTGCCGTTCATGTCTGCCCTTCCAGCCTTCTGCCAGCCTGCCTGCCAGCTGCCTGCCAGCCTGTGTGCCTGCCTAGCCAAGCCTTGCTGCCTGCCTGCCTGCAAGCCTTGCGCTGCCTGCCTAGCTGCCAGCCTTCCTGCGCAGCCTTGCGTGCCAGTCCTCCCTGCCAGCCTTCCTGCCAAGCCTTGCGTTCCTGGCAACCTCCCTGCCAGCCAGCAACCCACAACCATGCCGTAAGCACAGCAAGCCTCAGCATCTGCTGCCAGCCCTGGCAAGAGGGACAGGGCTACCATCCCGCCCCCTGGCCCTCACTTTGGTTCTCCTGCGACGTCTCTGCAGCATGGGCTCGCTTCTTCTGGGGCTGGCGCTTCTGCTGGCTTCTGCCGTTCTGGAGGGAGCTTGATGACAATGCACTCCAGCACCAGCCAACCTCCACACACCTGCACCTTCACCCCTGGGACTGAGCGACCAAGAGGAGTACCAGAGACTCATTTTTGGTCTTATAGCTTGTTAATAAAGGTCTATTTAGATTCCACACACTTTGCTTCATTACTTTTTTTTATAAAAGTCTTGCTGGAAACTTTTAGAAATGGTTTAAGCCTTGCATAGCTTGTGATGGCGCCGTAAGGGATAGCTTTGGAATGGGTTAGGATACCTGTGGAATGGGTAATAGCTGTGGATGACGTTAGGATAGCAGTGGGATACATAAACCTCCCAAGTGCAAGCATAGTGGGACTGTATGGTCCACCCTCCCAGGTTGGCCACACCTATAGCACTTTATTATCAATAATAGTGTAATTAATTACTCCACACATGTCACATTAAACACAACTCTTTAATTACAACGCCCTGTTCATTGGTAGGCCAAACCCAAACTACATGGACCCAATCTCATCTGTGTGATGAGACAGGCTGAAGGAAGCATCCATTTAAGGCATCTACCATCCTGTCTGCCACTCCACTGCTTCCAGCTGCGGGAGTTGCACCAGTTGTTCTCAGGAGGTTGTGCTGCTTCTTCGCTTCATGTGAGGCTCTGTTGGGGCCTTGCAATCCTCAGTGTTCGATCAGGTTTTGCCTTGCCTCCATTCCCCAGGCCCATGTCCCCATTGCCTTGGCTGGAGGTCACGAGCCTGTTCTGCAATACTGGGAGGCGTGTCGCGCAAAGAGACTTGTGCAGGATCAGCAAGCTTCCATGAATCCTCCTCACAGTCTCTGGGCAATGCTCAGGTGGTGAGAAGTAACCTGGAACCTGGTTGGGCCAGCGATGCCAAAGGCGTTCTCCACCAACCCGCCTTTCCCTGGACAGCCTGTTAATTGAAGATCCTCTCTTTCACGGGTGAGGCATCTGGAAGTGTTAAGGCTTCATTGAGGTAGGTTGTGAGGGAGAAGGCGTCATCCCCCAACGAGGAAGTAGAGCACATCTGTTGTGTCATTGGCAGGGGTTCTGATCTAGGGAAGCCAGATGAGTTTGCCTTCCAGCTCTCCTTTGAGGTGACTGGCTGTTGTATACCTGGGATCTTGAAGATGAGCCGCTGCCCTGAAGCTTCGCATTTGTACTATGAACTTGTAGTTTCAGGCATCGACCATGGCGAAGAGGATGATGCTGAAGAAGCCCTTTAGTTGAAATAAGTGGAAGCCTGAGTTGTGAGAGATTGCAGGCCACGTGCTTGCCATCTTATGGCCTCCAACAGTGGTGCGTACAGTTCCACTTCTGATACCACTGCCTCTGCAACTTTCTTCCATCCTTCTTCAGTGGAGGGGTACTGGAGGAGCTCCTCCTTGTATTCTTCGATGATGGCCTGCACCACTTCTCTTGACCACAAAGCTGGATGGTGCTGCGGTGGCACCCTCCAGCCATACTGCATGCTCCTTGTTAGGAGGTCCCTGAGGCCAGGTGGCGCAGAGTGCAGCTTGCCACCTTGCAGCCCAGGTTCCAGGCTGGCGCCAGGAAGCTGGATGGTTTGCCTGTGGTGCTCCATATAGGTCACTGCACAACTTCGTTCAAAACATGGCCTGGAGCTATCTCATGCAAGTTCTGGATTCTACTGCTCCTGAGTGTCTTCAACTCCTGAGTCCCTCCACCATCAGCTCTGTTGTACAGTGCCCGTCCTCTGCTCTGATCTGTGCGAACCATCTCGTATCCAGACTCTGTTTTAGTGTGGCTCCTTTTTCTTCTCGCATAGAGTCAAGAGCCTGCAGATGGCTTCGTACTGTTTGCAGAAACTGCATGGTGTGTTCTGTTACCTAAAAGGACTTTTTGTTACAATCCACGGTGCGTATTCTATGATCTGGATGCTGCTGAGAAGAGGAAGAGCCAGATGAATTGCTGCAGCAAGTCTTGCCACCGCTGGGCTGCTGTTCTGAAAGTCGATATGATGCAGAACGAAGTTGCTCCCCCTTTTTTTATAGGGCAGTTATAGGTAGTTCCCTTTGCATTCCTCTAGGCAATTCCTCTAGGCATCCTGCAGACATCCTTTAATCATCTGAGTGATAGGTCCCTCTGCAACTTTTTTTTCCATTTTGAAACGCTTGTTTCTGTTGGCTGCATTCCGTTCTTGCATCCGTCTCTCATCCGTTTCCGCGTCCTCCGCTTCCTCCCTGCGTCTGGCGCGGATGCCGGAGTTGCTTTCGTGGTCATGCCGCAGCTGATGCCTAGCCCTTACTTATATAGCCAGATTTGTGGTTTAGCGGTCTTATGCGTGCTTGGAGTCAGAATGGGATTGTAAATCTGCGATACATTTATCCCGTGCAACGCTTTTGGGCGGCAGCCCAAAACTTTTGGAGCAGATGAAACGTCAATAAATGGATGCTGGACGGATAGAGAGGAAGCAAAACGGAGGAAATGAGTACATCGCGTTTTCAAATGGATGGCAAGGTTTTTTGTCCATTTTACATCCTCTTTGCATCCATTGGTTCAGTGTGACATGGGCTTAAGTTAGTTTCTTGCTGGTTTTTGTTAGCTAGCAAGACAGCTCTGCAAGGGGAATTTTCACTGTATGCTGGATGCAAGCCAGCATAGCTTCTCTAGAACAAAGGACAAATCACTGAAATTATCTACATCATTCTGGATAGCCTAAACTGTTATTTCTATGGACAGTTTATGAACAATCAATCTACTGGTCTAAGTTACAGTGGACCTCCCCAACTCCAAAATCCCATCTCTCTCTCTCTCTCTCTCTCTCTCTCTCTCTCTCCTCTCTTGTTACATGATGGCATTTGGAGTACAGCATGGAAAAATGACAGTTTCCAGTGTTTCCAATTTAAAAATGTCCATTGAACAAAATGAGTTTGCTTAATGTTATTTGCTTAATGACTGCAGCATTTGCTTACCTCCCACTATGCTGCTTAATGACCATGGCAAAAAAGGTCATAAAAATCATGCATGATCCTATCGTGACCCATTTAAGAACCATCATGACTTATAACTCCAGGTTCAGCTTGTAGTAAACCAAGGACTACCTATATATCTCAATATCTTAATGCCTTATATCTTAACAGCTGTTTTTGATTATTTTTGTTATTAATTTACATATTGGCAAGATTAAAACCCTTTATATTGGCAAGTTTATACTGCATTCATTGGGTGAATTTCCTTCTTCGAAAAAGATAACAGTTTAAATTTGATTTTGGAGGTTCCAAAAATATATGATTTTTAGACTATCAGCTTAGTATAAGGATTTTGGAAAGTTAATAATGGATTAAGGTGCTAGGGGGATCTGGAATTATAGCTTTGAATTATTTAAAAGATACTTTCTCATGAGAAATTGAGATTCTTTCAGTTGTTTTTTTTATATAAGGAGACCTTGAAGGCTGTACGTTAGAGACAGGGATAAAGAAAACAGAGCAGAAATCCTTAGCTCAGGAAAACCTTTCAGCTAAGCTTTTGGACAGAATGGATCAGATACTTGATGAAATTGACAGGACATGTTCTTATGAAGTTGCAAAACAAGAAAGAGTTGTAATGGATGTTTATTAAAGTACTTTATAAGGAGACTTCAATGTAATATAAATATATCTGATGGATGACTTATTGCCAACATGAATGGACATTAAATCCAAGATGAACGGACATTAAATCAGGAAATTGATTTGGATATTTTTCTTCACTCTGGATAAACAAAAGAGCTCTACTTACACTTAGAAGGACCTTTTTTAGAAGTGGCAAATGAAAGAATAAATGTTTGGATACAAGAATTAAAGTTCTTGTTAAAGTTCTAAACGATTTTCACTTTGAAACTCATATGAGCAGCAAATAACTCCTGGGACTTTTTTTTTAAGAGTCTAAGGATATTTTTTAAAATCAGGGAAGATTTATAAGATTGGTTTGTTTGACCAGGGTTAAAAGAAAATAGTTATATCTGGTTGCCCTTATTGAATTTTTGCTAACAAAAATTGATTGACTTAGCTTTTGATTTTGTTTTCCTTACCTGTTAAGCTATAGAAAGATAATAGATTATGTCTTATTTAGAGAAATTATTATTGAAATTACTTCTTTTTTTTGTTTCCCATTTTTCTTTCTTTCTTTTTTTAAACATCCCCATTTTTATTTGCTTTTGTAATTTTTTGTGGTTTGCATTAACTTTTATTCTTTACATATATACTTCTTAATAAAACTATTTGGGAAAATGGCAATAAGTTTGATCTGACAATTTGGTAGAGAGGTTTCATCAAGCAGCATTCAAATCTCTAAATGTTCACGTACTTTTAATTTAAACAATGCCACTTCATTTTTGCAGTCAGAATTTATTCATGCCAACTAACACTTCTAGTAACAAATAGCAATCAAAAGTGGTTTACTAGAAGTAAAGCAATAAAGGTAAGCGTCCAATACAAATCTGACAGATGCCACTGATAGTATAAATCCATTCTATATGCAATAATTTGTCTGTCTAAACAAATACCATCTGTTCTTCTTGCTAGAAGCTCAAGTATCTGCATTTTGCCTCATCTTTACTATCAGAAATCCTTTTATTTATATAAGACATTAAATCTCGAAACCTCTGCATCCATTCTTGGATCATTAGAAATCAATGTTCTTTTTTTCCCTTTGATCTAAACTAATCATTCACCAATTTACTTCTGCAGTTATATAAATATTAATATTTCTTACATGTTTCTTGAAAGTGTGGTATGATATGTCTAGAAGAAGAAGGAAAAACTTTTAGAATGGGCCCAATTTGACTGGCAATATTATCTGGAGTCATTGTACGGATCATCCACCTGAAATCTCACAACTCAAAAGTGTTTCTTTACACCATTAGCATATGCTTGCATTGTTACTAGGTCACAAATAAATGAAAGGCTAAGTTTTAAAAAAGCAAATTCCAGCAGTCTTCAGAAAGCTTCTTTTCCCATGTATATGTAGCAAATTACTTTCACTGCTAGCAGAGCCCTAACAATAAAAAAGAGCTTTAAGAAGAAATTAAACTGGAACCATCACTTAATGGTTCACATCTCTTAAATGAAATGCATTTACCAATTAAAAATAATAATAAATTCACTTACATCACATTCATTTATAGTTATGACATACTATCTTCAACTACTTTCTTCTAATTAAGAGATAAGAGAATTTTTTTAAAAAAAGAAGCAAAGCTAGAAGCCAATATGGTTCCTTTCACCTCCCTTAAAACTGACGAGAGTGGGAAGGACAGCCCATTTCTCTAACAGGCTAAGCACTAGAAATTGTCAGAATTTTTTTAAAAATTACTCAACAACTACAACTACAGTAATTAGAGAAAATGTCAAAACAGTTATAGGACAAGTAAAATTTGCCTGGTTTTTACTTATAGCAATAACACTCCTCCAGCTTGAGGGTTTGATAGTTTATTAGCTTCTTAACAAATAATTAGAAGCTTTTGTAAACTATAAACTAATTTTAGTCAGTTATCAGATATCACTAACAGTTTTCAATGCAGATAAAGGATGTGTTTTCCTATAGCACTTCCTTAACACTTCAAGACTTTATCAAATCTATGCTAGAATTTGTCTTCCAAATTCTTTATTTTTTTTCCTCATATAAAAGATGTTTCTGCTTCTCTAGCATATTTTTAGGATGCTTTAGGGACTGCAGATTTAAAAATAACATGACCTTCACCTTCCTTGTAATACCAATAACTCTGCATTCCATCTTTAGGAATCTTGTCAATCCAAGCAATGGATGGAAACTAATCAAGGAGAGAACCAATCTAGAACTAAGGAGACATTTCCTGACAGTGAGAACAATTAATCAGTGGAATGAAGTTGTGGGTGCTCCAATACTGGACGATTTTAAGAAAAGATTGGACAACAATTTTCTGAAATGGTACAGGGTCTCCTGCTTGAGCAAGGGATTGGACTAGAAGATCTCCAAGGTTCCTTCTAACTTTGTCATTCTATTATTCTTTACCTTTTTGGAGGGAGGGGGAAGGTGAGTAGATAATCAGATTCCTTTCCAACAAATTGCCTCAGGATGATTGTAAAACAGACAAAAAAGGCCAAAAAAAAATCAACACAGAATAATAGCCTAGCCCCAAAATTTCAAAGCAAGAAAACTACTTTCAAGTTGCTTAACATGACAATCAAGCAACCATTTTAAAAAAGACCTGACTAAAAAGAGAAATACATAAAAAGGGAAGTACCGGATAAAGCAAATTAAAATAAAAATCCATAAACAAATATTCACCCTCATTCAAGTTATCGGGCTATTATCATAAGAAAGAAAGTGGATCAGTAAAAATTAGTAAATATATATATATATATATATAAAATATCTTATTTATTTATTTTGATTTATCAATTGCTTAAAAGATAATAGGTATAAGTATATACATAGTTATGACTACATGAAATGGGTGCATATAAGAAAAATAAAGAAACAATAGGACAGGGACTGTAGGCACATTGGTGCACTTATGTATGCCCCCTACAGACCTCTTAGTAAACGGATGAGATCAACAGTAGACAGTCTAAGGTTAACATTTTTTGGGTTTGGGGAAGAAACCACAGAGTCAGGTAGAGTATTCCAGACATTGACCACTCTGTTACTGAAGTCGTATTT
>BHFT01002000.1:0-21054 GCA_004320025.1 Laticauda laticaudata | reverse complement strand
TTACACCCTGCAACCGGCGCCCGTCCATCCAGCACCTCGTCTGCAACCCGTGTGCTCCTCTTCATATCCGGCCCCCTAAGTCATCCCAATTGGCCCCCAGGTCGGCTATCCGAACCACATTCGGGAACCACTGCTTTAAAACATAATACACATTGAATAACATTTTTATTTGAAACTTGCAACTCCGCTTGAACTCCTCTCCATCTTCCTCTTTCATAAGATTCATTCATCGCTATAGACAAGTGTACCTCTGTAAATCGTGCTGTTGACCTGTATACTGAGTCAAGTGTCTAAGTCTATTCTATATGTTACATACTGACCAGTAGAATATTTTTTACTTTAACTGCGAGATCCCTAAAAAGATCTCCCATTCTTGCATTCTAGTCTGTCCACGGTATGAGTTTATGCGAAGCTATAGCATGAGAGTTCGTGATTATAACATATTGGTTCCTTTTGATATAAATCCAAATAATTGGGATCACAAATTCTTTTGAGACATAAGACTTTAAAAAAAATCTCAGAACGCATAGTGAATTATCAGCTCCTGAAGCAAGATAAAGAAAGTAAGTTCAGCTGCCTGAAAAAATTACTATGTCAGAACATCAGAAAAAATATGCCTCGAACACCTGAAGGAAATTTTACTACGTGCACCCAACAAAACATAAAATAATTAACAGTCTCTTCCATGTTTAAGATCACAGTCCAGAGTCAAATTAAATGAGAAACATTGCTAATTGCAAATACAATTGTTTATTACTTGCCATTAGATATCTACTATCTCTCAGGATAAATGCAATAGCTACATCTTAATGAGTATTTATACCTTTCGTTAAACCTGTCTATTGACAAACTACATTGTCTTTACATCCTATATTTATTTTGCACCCATTTTGATTCCTTCCAAAACCTTAAACCACTCATCATCTCAACTTAATTCTTAATCTATTTTTGGGCATGCCAGTGTATAGAATACTTCTTCAGACCTTTACAAAAACCATATTGAAGCCTTTTTTCTCTCCCTTAAAAACTGATGGCAAGTATTTATGAAACTAAGCTTTAAAGAAGATTAACTAATGGGAATATAAAACGATTGTGTTAAAAGAAAACATTCAGGAACATTATCATTGTTTGATGAGTTTACCATTGTCCCTTTGAAATTACCATACATATATAACAATTATAGAATTCAGGAAAGAAAAAAGAAAATAAAAATGATCTTACATAATAGATCACATCATAGCAAAAAGTCCTTTGTCCTTTTTTTTCTAATTAACAAAAATACTTTATCTTTTAATTCACAAGAAGTTTAGTTCTATATATTAAACGATGTATCAATTTCTTCTAAAATAATTCAGAGAACAATTATCACCATAATGCACATGTATTTTTCTGATCAGATTTTAATGCGTACACCTGAGACGCGATTAAAGCGCTGAACATCTCCAAACAAGCTGTAGTACAGATGTGTGTAAACTTTTCAAGTGCGAGTAGTATGCTGGCTGAAGCAGCTGGGCGACATGATGACACTGTTTCTGCTGACTACCGAAAGGTGAAATGGAACTAGATTCTTGCCAGAATCTGAGCAGTAGAGAGCAGAATATGCAAATGCAGCTATTGCACAATACTCGTCTACCCCTATCTGTTTTAAGTATGGCAAAACAGTCATTTAGCATTCAAGTAGATTCACTCCCAACAACACATTTCTGCCAAAGGAAATATTTAACGTACACAAGCAGAATCCAGAATCATTTGATAGCTGATGAAATTTAACAAGGTCCATACTACATTCAAGTACTGGTTTTATAACTATAGTAAAAGCTGTTTGGGAAAAATTATTTGATAAAACATGTTTCTACTGGAAACCCCTAACTATAGAAACGCTGGTATCTAACTCAAAGAAGCAGTAGCAATAGCTGAAATAGAGAAGGCAGTAATTTATTTGAATAGTTGCATGCCACTTTCTCCTCAAAGACTCTTAAACACATCATCACAAAACACAAGGAAAAAAACCTTCAACTATAAGTGATAGAACTCATGCAGTGATTTAATGTTCCGCCTAATTATGACAATAACGAGAATGGATAATCTAGTGATGGCACACCTGACCAAGAGAAATCAATACTAGAATACAAGAGAACCTTGGTGTGACAGTGAGAGAAATGCAACCAGTGTAGTGAGCAGTTTGTCTTCAGAAGTTGTAGAAGAACATTCATCACTGAACTTTCAAGAAGAGTCTGCGTCTAACAATCGTCAGTAAATTGTATAGATCTCGTGTCGGAATGGCTATGGTGTATGGAGCAGTGATGACCTACAGTCCCTTTCCAACTATTTATTCTGGGTCGTTCATTCGCTTCTGGTCTGTTTCTGAAAATGCACGTATATCTGCTAGTGCCATCTCAGATATTACAACCAATGCCTAATTGTGTCATGGACCTAAGGGAATGGAGTCTAAATCTCTTCCAGGCTCTTATCTTCAAATGTGACCAGTTTACAGAAATTCTATGGTCACTCGAACATCTATGCCCCATTGCTCACTTGGATTGTGATTACACAATACTGCTGGGATACTGTAACCTATACAAGCACTTCACTTCAAAACATTGCTTGGAAAGATTTGCCCACGAAACAATCTTTCTCTTTGAGCTAGCTGGCTAAGTGATATTATTTGTTTATATTTGGCGATGTTGGGCTGCTGAAGAACAATGTTTTCTGGATCTTTTGTTGCCTTCTTAGGTTCTTTATTATCTCTTTTAAATAGGGCTGTATAAATATGTTTATCTCAAAATTATTTTTATTGGAAAGAGAAACGCGTTCTCAATGCAAGGAGCCAGAACTTAACCATAGTTTCACAAACTTGGAAATGAAAAGCATCCACTTTGTCACCAAAAAACTAAGTCATCAGAATACTTGGAATTCCTGGAATTCTGGGCATTCAAACCAAAGTCATCATCAACAGACCACACTGAGACTAATACCTAATTTATACATTAGCTCACATTAATTTAAGGAGGACAATGAACAAGAACACAGTTAAATGAAACAGTAGACAAATTGAAATAGATCATTCTTTCAATGGAAACCTCTTCAAGTATGAGCAAACTGACTAACATAATCTGCGATGACGTCACTATAAGAGGACTCAGCAAGTTCAGCTGTTTCAAAATGCAGTGGCTTGCGTCAAAGAGCGGCCTTAAAAATATGCGGCGGATAAATCTGCCTCTGATTGAGATTAACATGATAGTTACTTTTAATGTTGTTCATTGCATTTTATTAAAATAACACCTCCTACAAGTCCTTGGGTAAATGAATAGATATACAAATAATCTGTATAAATAAGAACGTACTAAATTAAAATAATTTCCACTAGAAACCAAACTGAGTAAGTGATTCCCATGATGTTCCTTATTTATATCTCCCCAACGCTTTCCCTTTGCAGGCATTGCCATGTAGAAATCTGTTTTCAACGAAACACAATCTCATACCAGTCTTTATTTTCTCACATAAAAGACACAGATTTTCTCTTCAACATAGAAGAATGTTTTACAAAAGAAGTTATAGAAAGAAAAGCATATAAATTTTCATCATATTATCCTATACGTGATCATTCTTTGACAAATTGACATTCCATGACTATGGTAAAGAAAATGAAACGCAATAATAATTTTTAAGAAGTTCAACAACTAACAAAGAACTTACTACTTAGAGCCAAATCATAATTGAGAGACCATATAAAGCGGGCATGTTAAAAAATGATACCCCACTTTTTGATCAAGTTCTCACGTTTATACTCTTTATATGCGAAAGACTCTTCTCAATTCTTGGATGAAAAAAAAACTATCAACTCACTTTAGGAGAAGTGCCCATTTTCTTTGAAGTCCATAAATTTCGATAAACCTCGGATTAAATATAGTCAGCACTTTAATAGTTCATAGTTTATCTTATGCACAATGCTCCTCTGTACACATACATCCTTAGGTGCATTAAACCTGTATCCCATTAAGTCAACACATAGTAGATCGAATAGGATGCTTTCACACAGTCATTTTGTATTGCTTACAACCCGATAATTTCAATTATCACAAATATGATATATTTAATTCATAAGAAATATAAATTTTACAGCAGATCATTCAAGACTTCATATCTGAACTTCAGTATCCTATTAACTAGACAACCAGTGATCCGTTGGTGGTCACTTTTCGAAATAATTCCTTACAGCATTCCTCAATGCTTCTTTTAATAATTGGCAATGTACTTGAAAAGTTCTTTAAAGGGCTGATATTTAGATAATCTATATTCTTGCCTTAGAAACCTGCAACTGTACAAGCACAGTCAAACCTTAGGATACTTGACCATACAAAAATATTCTGCATTAATATGTGTATTATGCGCAGAGAAGGTTTTAATATAATTTTATGTAATAAAGCCATTTTATAAAATGCTATCCAAATTTCAATTTGCACAAAATCACCGGTGGTATCCGATTTGGACTGATATATCAAGCTACCTGCTTGAAGTATCGTCACTGAAAAAGTTCTGCCTCTATGATGCACCTTGTTGACCAAATCATAAAGTATTACAGCAGGACGAGTATACTGTAAGAATCTAGATAAGCCCCTCACTATCTGAAATGTTTCATTTAGATAACATATAGTACCTAGTGCGAAATACTAAATAAACCTGAACCTTTGGTTTTATTTTTCTTGTATAGCAAATTTACTTTTTTCAAAGCATCTTTAAACACCAAACTTAAAGTGCAATTTTTCAGCATCTCAACAGGTTCCCCAAGTGTTGAACACCGGATTGACAATTCCTGAAGGCCTGTCTACATTGGCCGACCGGATGCAAAACGTTTTGAAAAGGACAACCAGCAGGACGAGAAAATTTTTCCAGCCGTTGTATCTGCTCATCATACATGCCCCAAAATTTTGCATACTACCCAATCGCGGACAACAACGAAAGAACGACGGGGGTAGGCTTGTAGAGGGATGTAAAATGGAATGTCTCACGGATAGGCTAGCGGATGCGAAGGCAGATGGAAATCGGATTGGTACATTGCCGACAGGGCTTCCGGAGAGCACAGCTAAACGCAGGAACTGCACAGCGGACAGAGCAGACTGCAGCATGCGGATGCCAGTAGAGGATGAAGCGGATGAGAGCAGAAAGCCTTAGCGCGATTGCCTACGAGGCAAAGCAATTCAGTGCGCAGCGCGGGGGACGATGCATTGCATTCAGCCCGCGGTCGATATCAAAGACAGACATGGCTCTCGCAAGCAGGCGTCACCACATTCCGAGCGAAAGGACCTGCTGCGGACCCACAGCTCCAGCAGCCAGCCCTAGGCAAGCCAACAAAGCCATTGGGAAGATGAGAAAAAGCCTCTGCCATTGCTGCCAGCCCTGGCAAGAGGACAAGCGGCCACTATCCCACCCTCTGGCCCTGACTCTGTTTCTGCTGGGGCTTCTGCTACTCGGCTGACTCTTTTGGTGCTGAGGCTTCTGCTGGCGGCTGCTCCTGGTGCTGGTGCTTCTGGCTCGGGGCTTACTTCTGCTGGCCGCTGCTCCTGGTCCTGGTGCTTCTGCTCAGTGCTTACTCTGCTGGTGTGCCTTCCTGAATGCTGGTGCTTCCTGCTGGTGCTTACGCTGCTGGTGCGCTCGGTGCTGGGCTTCTGCTGGGCTCATACTCTGGCTGGCGCTGCCTCTCTGGTCTGGTGCATTCTGCTAGTGCTTACTCTGCTGGTGAACTGCTCCTGAGCTGGTGCTTCTGCCTGGTGCTTACTCTCTTGGCGCTGCTCCTGTGCTTGGTGCTTCTGCTGGTGCTTACTCGGCTGGCGCTGCTCCTGGGTGCTGGGGCTTCTGCTTGGTGCTTACCTCTGGCTGGTTGTGCCTGCTCCTGTCCTGCTGCGTCCGCTGCGTGAGGCTCCTGGTGCTGACTGGTCCCTGCTGGTCCTGCTGGTGCTCCTGGTCCCTGCTGGCTGCTGCTGGCGTCTGGCTGACGTGCTATTACTCTGTGCTGGCTGATTTTCCTGCCGTCCTGCTGGCGCTGCTGGACCGCTGCTGGCTGCTACTGGTGCCTGCTGGTCGGTGCTGCTGGTCCGCCTCTTGCTGCTGTTGTTGTTGCTGCTTCGCTGCTGGTGGCTGTGTGGAGGAGCAACCCTAAACCCCCGAAGCCTCCCCACGGGATTGAGGAGCCATATAGCCCTGCCAGAGGGAGAAGAAAGCATACGCCGCGCGGAAAACGAGAGGCAAGGCAACGCCATTGAAGAGAAACATGAGGATGAGGTCTGGAGAATGGATGAGGAGAACGAGTATCTTTGCGGCAAGAGACAGAGCTCTACTCGAGCAACACCAAAAGGTAAGCAGAGGCTGCTCTGGAGAGAAGAAGTAAAGGTCAGGAAACCCTGTGGCTACACTTCGGAGGTGGCGTCCGTCGGCCGCGTGGTAGCACTGCGATGCGCCCACCCTAGCGTACGAGGAAGGCGCACTCCTCAAGAAGTCTTGGGCCGGCCACCGGTCACTCTGTGATGGACCGAATGGACTGAACCTCATGTGGGATGGCCAAGTGCCAGCTTCTTTTGAGGGTTGAGATCTTGCCATCCGAGGAGCAGCCCCTGCTCACAGACCTCTCTTTCGTAGGCCAGCCCGCTAGAAAAGCCAATCCTTTCTGTCCAAGTAGTCAGTTCCTGTGTCCTTCCGCACAAGTATACTCGTTCTCCCTCAGCCTCCATCCCAGCACTCTCATTCCTCATGTTCCTGCTTTCCAATGGGAGATTTTGCCTGCCTCTTCCACGTTCACGCGTATGCTTCTTCTCCCTCTGGCCAGGCTATAGGGCCCTCGATCAGTCTGGGGCTATCTGGGGTTGCTAGGTGGGTGTTGCTCCCTCCACTTACACCACCGACAGCAGTCAGCAACGAACAACAGCAGCAAAAGCAAGGACCAAGCAGCACACCAGCTAGCACCAGTGTACGCGGCCAGCCTAGCGCCAGCCAGCCGCCAGCAGGGACCAGGACTCAGCAGCCACAGAGTAAGCACAATGCCCGAGGCGGCCACCCAGGCACACAGCAGGGACCAGGCACGCACCAGCAGGACACAAGCAGGGACCCAGCAGCCACCAGGTAGCAGCAGCACAGGACCACAGTGACCAGGAGCTAAGCACCAGCCAGAGTAAGCACAGCATAAAAAGCCCAGCACAGGAGCAGCGCACAGCAGAGGTACCCAGCACAGCAGACAGCCAGCACCAGAGCAGCCGCCAGCAGTAGTAAGCACCAGCAGTAAGCTACCCCAGACATCAAGAGCAGCACCAGCAGAGTAAAGCACTAGCAGAAGCCAACCAGGACCAGGAGCCAGCGCCAAAGCAGATTAAGCCCCAGCAGTAAGTGCCCCTAAGGCACCATAGGACGCAGCATCCAGCAGAGGTTATAGCACCAGCAGACAGCCGTCCCAGTGTCAGTCAGGGAGCAGCAGCCAGCAGAGTTAAGACACTAGCATGAAAGCACAAAGGACCAGGAGCAGCGCCAGCAGAGTAAGCGCCCAATGCAGTGAGAAGCACCAGCACCAGGCAAGCAGCCTGGCTCAGCAGAAGCGCCCAGCACCAGACAGGAGTCAGCCTTCTCCGAGTAGGTCAGGAAGCGCCCCAGCCCAGAAACAGAGTCTAGGGCCAGCAGGGTGGGATAGTGGCCCTGTCCCTCCTTGCCAGTGCTGGCAGCAGATGGCAGAGCTACTTTCTCTTTCCCCATGGTTGTTGGCTTGCCTGGCCTGGCTGGCCGAGCTGTGTTCTCGCAGCAGGTCTTTCTCGAATGGTGCACCCTGGCTTGCAGCTGCTTCGCCTTTATAGCCGCTCGAGGCGGCTGATGCAATGCATCCTCCCCGCACATGCCGCAATGAACGCTTCTGCATCCTCGCTTAGCATCCGCGTATCGCTCTGCATCCGCTTCATCCTTCGGCACCGCTCTGCCATCTGCTTTTCCTGTGCGTCGCTTAGCTGTGCTCCTCTCGAAGCCCTGCGAGTACCATCCGCTTCTCATCTGCCTTCCAGTCGCTATTCCTGCTGGCAGCATCCATTTACATCCCTCTACATCCTCCCCTCCGGTCGTCCTTCGTTTTTGTTCCTCTTGTCCGCTCTGGTTATGCAAATTTGGGGCACTTTTGAGAGCAGATAACAACGGATGGAAAATTTTCTCGTCCGCTGTGTCCTTTTCACAAACGTTTTGCATCCGTCGGCCAATGTGACAGGCCCTTAAGGACTTGTCAATCGTGTTCAAAACTTGGGGAACCTTTGAGATGCTGACAAAATTGCACTTTAAGTTTGGTGTTTAAGATGCTTTTAAAAAGTTAATTATGCATACAAGAAAATAAAACAAAGGTTCAGGTTTATTTTAGTATTTCCCCACTAGGTACCTATAATGTTATCTAATGAAACATTTCAGATAGTGAGGGGCTTATCTAGATTCTACCAATACTCTCCTGCCTGTAATCTTTATGTTGGTCAACCAGTGCATCATAGAGCAGAACTTTTTTCAGTGACGATACTTCAAGCAGGGTAGCTTATATATAGTCCAGAATTCGGAACCCGTGATTTTTGTGAAATTGAAATTTGATACATTTTATAAAATGCTTTATTACATAAAATTATATTAAAACACTTTCTGGCATAATACACATATTATCAAATATTTTGTATGGTCATATCCTAAGGTTTGACTGTGCTGTACAGTTCAGGTTTCAAGGCAGATATATTTCTAAATATCGCCCTTTTAAAGAACTTTTCAAGTACATTGCCATTATTAAAAACATTGAGGAATCTAGTAAGGAATTATTTCTGAAACAGTGACCCAACGGATCACTGGTTGTCTAGTTAAATAGATACCTGGAAGTTCAGATCATGAAGATCTTGAAGATCTGCTGTAACAATTTATATTTTATGAATTAAATATTCATATTTGTGATAATTGAATTATATTGTAAGCAATACAAATGATGTGTGGAAAGCATCCTTTCGATTCTACTATGTGTGCTATTCAGTTTATGCCAGCCTGATGATGTGTACAGAGGAGCATTGTCACTAAATACTATGAACTATTAAGTGCTGAAATTTATCAGAGTTTATCAAACTTTATGGACTTCAAAGAAAATGGGCACTTCTCTAAATGAGTTGATAGTTTTCTTTTCTCCAAAGAAAGTCTTCTCCTGTAGAGTATAAATGAGAACTTGATCAAAGAGGGTATCCATTTTTTAACATGCCCCTTTATATGGTCTCTCAATTATGATTGCTCTACAGTAATAAGTTCCTCTTGTTATTGTTGACTTCTAAAATTATTATTGTTTCATTTTCTTTACTATCTTGCTTTGTAATGATTTAGATAAATATGATAAATTTATGCTTTTCTTTTTCTAAAACTTCTTGTAAAACATTCTTCTATGTTGAAGAGAAAAATCTGTGTCTTTTATGTGGGAAAATAAAGACTGTATGAATTGTGTATTTTGAAAACAGATTTCTACATGCAATGGCTGCAAAGGGAAAGCCGTGAGGGGAGAATAAATAGGAACATCATAATATTCCTCAGTTTGGGTTTCTAGCTGGAAATTATTTATTTATACAGTTATTTATACAGTTATTTATATTATTCATTTACCCAAAGGACTTGAGGTGTTTATAATAACAATAATAACAACCATTAAAAGTAACTATCATTTAATCCAATCAGAGGCAGATTTATCAGCCGAATATTTTTAAGGCCCTCTTTGAGAAGCCACTGCATTTTGAAACAGCTGAACTTGCTGAGTCTCCTTCATAGTGACCCATGCAGATTATGTTAGTCCAGTTTTGCTCATACTTGAAGAGTTACATTAAGATGATCTTATTTCAATTTGTCTCACTGTTTCAATTTACTGTTTCATTGTTCATTGTCCTCCTTAATTATGTGACAATGTATAAATTGTATTATCTCAGTGTGTCTGTTGATGATGACTTTGTTTGAATGCCAAGATTCCAGGAATTCCACAGTATTTGATGACTTAGTTTGGTGAAAAGTGGATGCTTTTCACTTTCCCAATTGAAACTATGGTTAAGCTGGTCCTTGCATGAAACCTTCTCTTTCAATAAAAATATATTGAGATAAACATATTTATACACCATTTAAAAGAGATAATAAAGAAAACCTAAGAAGGCAACAAAAGATCCAGAAAACATTTTCTTCAGCAGCCAACATCCAAATAAACAAATAATATCACTCCAGCTAGCTCAAGAGGAAAGATTGTTGGGCAATCTTTCCCAACATGTTTGAATGAATGCTTGTATATTAACAGTATCCCAGCAGTATTGTGTATCCAGATCCAATAGCAATGGGCATAGATGTTCGATGAAATAAAATTTCTGTAGACTGGTCACTTGAAGATAAAGCTGGAAGAGATTTAACTCCATCCCTTAGTCCAGGACAATGGCATTGGTTGAATATTGAGATGCACTAGCAGATATATGAATTTTCAGAACAGACCAGAACAGAAATGAACAGACCAGAATAACATAGTTGGAAGGGACCTTGTAGGTCATCTAGTCCAACTCCCCTGCCCATGCACGAGATCCTATACAATTTCTGACAGATTGTAGACCAGACTCTTCTTGAAAGCTTCCAGTGATGAAGTTCCTACAACTTCTGAAGACAAGCTGTTCCACTGGTTGATTTTTCTCACTGTCAGAAAAGTTCTCCTTGTTTCTAGATTGAATTTCTCCTTGGTCAGTTTCCATCCATAATTATCCATTATCGTTATTGTCATAATTAGGCAACATTAAAACTCTGGTGAGTTTATATTTTTGAAGGTTTTTTTCCCTTGTGTTTGTGATGATTGTTAAGAGTCTTTGAGGAGAAGTGGCATGCAAATATTCCAAATAAATTACCTGTTTCTATTTTCCTATTGTACCTGCTTCTTTGATTTAGATACCAGCGTTTCTTAGTTAGGGGTTTCCAGTAGAAACCATTTTTATCAAATAATTTTTCCCAAAACAGCTTTACTATAGTTATAAACCAGTACTTGAAATGTATATATTTTAATTTCCTGTTAAAATGATTCTGGATTCTATGTGTGATACGTTAAAATATTCCTTTTGGCAGAAATGCTGTGTTGGGAGGATCTACTTGAATGCCTAAATAGACTGTTTTGCATAAACTTAAAACAGATAGGGTAGAGAGTATTTGTGCAATAGCTTGCATTTGCATTTTGTTTGCTCAGATTCTGCAAGAATCTTTCCATCCACCTTTCGGTAGTCAGCAGAAACAGTGTCATCTGTCCCCCAGCTGCTCTCAAGCCAGCATTCTGTTGGAAAAGTTACACACATCTGTACTAAGCATCTGTTTGGAGATGTCTCCAAGGCATTTAATGGTCTAGTTTGTACCATTAAATCTGATACAGAAAAATAATGTGTTCATGGTGATTTGTCTCTGAATTATTACTTAGAAGAAAATTGATACACTGTTTATATATAAACTATAACTTCTTGTGAATTAAAGATAAATATTGTTATATTAAAAAAAAGACAAAGGACTTTTTGGGTAGATGTGATTTATGTAAGATCATTTTATTTTTTTTCCTCTTCTGAATTCTATATTGTAATATATGTAGGTAATTCAAAGGGACAATGTAATCTCATCAAACAATGATAAATGTTCTGAATGTTTTCTTTAACACAATTTATATTCCCCCATTATTATTTTTTAAAGCCTTCAGTTTCATAAATATTGCCATCAGTTTTAAGGGAGAGAAAAAGGCTTCAAATGTTTTTTTAAATGTCTGAAGAAGTATTCTATAACTGCAGTGCCCAAAAGTTAGAATTAGTGAGATGAGAGTGTTAGGTTTTGGGAAGAATCAAAATTTGCAAATAAATATAGATTAAAGAAGACAAATGTAGTTATGTCAATAGAAGGTTAACCGAAAGGATAAATACTCATTAAATGTAGCTATTGCATTTCCTGAGAGATAGTAGTATATAATGCAAGTAATCAACAATTGTATTTGCAATTAGCATGTTTCTCATTTAATTTGCACTCTTGGGACTGTGATCTTAAACATGGAAAGACTGTTAATGTATTTTATTTTGTTGGGTTGCAGTAGTAAATTTCCTTCAGTGTTGAGGCATATTTTCTGATGTTCTGAACATCTAATTTTTCACAGCTGAACTTCTTTCTTTATCTTGCTTCAGGACTGATAATTCACTATTGATTCTGAGATTTTTTTTAAAGTTTATGTCTCAAAAGAATCTTGGATCCCAATTATTTGGATTTATTCAAAAGGAAAAAATATTTATAAATCATGAATTCATCTATAGTCCTTGATAAACTCCATAGTGGGAAGATAGATGCAAGAATGGGAGATCTTTTTAGGGGATCTGCAATTAATAGTAAAAAATATTCTACTTCAGTATGTCAACATATAGATATAAGACATTGACCTCAGTATACAGGTCAACAGCACCATTTACCAAGGTACACTTGTCTATAGGCATGAATAATCTTATAAAAAGGAAGATGGAGAGAGTTCAACGGAGTTGCAAGTTCAATAACAATGTTATTCAATTGTATTAGTTTAAAGCAGTGGTTCCCAAAGTGGGCGGTACCACCCCTGGGGGGCAATGGGATGACTTAGGGGGACAATAAGAGGCACGGGGTTGGCAGACGAGTGCTGGAGGCGGGCGCCTTGCAGGGTGTAATTCAGCTTCCCTCACCCCACTTGCCTGGCTTGCTAGTGGCCAAGAGGAAGGCGAGCCAGGGCTGACCCGTTGCTGCTTGGGTCCCGCCTGGATTCTCTGAAGCTGCTGGGCCTTGCCTACTAGGGGTGGGGGTGGGGGTGGGGGGAGTGACCAGGGATCATGATGCTATGCTTCCCACATCACCCTTTGCCGACCCTTCCCTCGACCACCTGCCAACCTGTGCGCTTTGGCTGAATGCGGGCCGCCGCTGTGAGAATGACACGAGTCAAGCCTCGCAAGCCTCACCACCCATGTAGCTTGCATAGAAGCAGCCCACATTTGGCTAAATTGGCCCCTCTCTTTTGTATTAATCAAGTTCTTGCATAAGTGAGAAGGACCTTTGTTCCTGTACTTGAAATGAAGATTTGTATGATGTTATGAATGAGAAACAAAGTATTATAACCTTTCAATAGTAGTGAATCTATAAAATGTTGTCAGCCAGCATAAAATTAGAGTTGTGATTGAATCAAACAATTGCATACATTACTTTAAATTAAAATAGAATGACATATAGGGACACACTTTTGTACAAACACATTTAAGAGTAATTGCATTTATAATCAACATTTTAATACAGGAGCAATGGTGTTCTAGGCACCGATATCAAAGGTTATATGTGGAAGAAAGTTACAACATTGAGCTTGATAAGTATAACAATTGTTAGACATAGGGCTGAATCTCTAATTCTTTCTCTTTTTATATAATTTTAGAAAATATAGATAACTAATATATATCACAAAAAAGAGAGAAAAAGTGCAGAAAAAATATGGATAGAAAATTAAAAAAGAAAAAGAAAAAAAAAGAAAAGAAAAAAAATAGATTAAGTAACTTCCCCTTCACCCACAATAAATATAAATAATTTTAACAACTTATTACTTTCTCTTAGAATAAAACAACAATCTCTTCATCATCTATCTCACATCTACAAAAAGATCCTTAAAACTTTGTCAGTCCAGGTCAGAAAAAAATCCATTAAGTTTTGTAGGAAATAACAACATATCTATTTTAATGATGACCAAATAAACCCATTTTATAATTTTTCCTTTTCACAATCTTAATCTTTATTCCCTTCAAATGATGTCTTGGAGTTGTTTTCATTTTTTTAATTCCTTCTCACAAAATACTTCAGAACATTTAACAGATCTCTTTTGTAAATCAAATGTAAGAAACTTATCCAAGTCACTGTTTTGGTTTCCCATTTGTCCACCCCTTTCAACTATTACAACATTTTTATCTCTATAATTTATCTCTATAAAGCTATCTACCTATAATGGCAAATATTTTTAAGATAAACTTCTGATCCATTGTACATAAATATTCTCAAAAATGTCCAGTGTTAAAAGTATTTTACTCCATTCAGTGTAAGTCAGATTTAAGTGTTAATTTTAATATTTGGTTCTCTAACTTCTCTAATATCCACAGATTTCCATCCTTTCATGTTTTCTTTCCAGAATTCAAGCAGCACATTTTCTTATGGAAAGGATTCCCATGATGATTTTAAAATCTTATTTCAAATCCATCTGGCACCTTACTTCTTTTATAACTTTCCACAATCAACACTGTAATCACCCTTTGGCCACTTATTCCCCCCAAAATATTTCTTTAACACCCTTAAGCATATATTTAAAATTTCTTTTGTTAAAGATTAAAGGAAACCCAAGCAGTGGAACCTATATCACTTGTCAATTGGAAAGATCTTAATAGTTGAAAGGTAATCAATAGACAATTTCCAAAGTAATTAAGAAATTAGGCTTGGCAGAACTTTGCATCCTTCATATTTCATCGTGGGTGAAAGTTTGGTGGAATGCTTTAACTCCAAGCTGCTTAACTGGTTGAGCTGGCTTGAAACTTGCAGTTTACTCATGAGGAACCACTGCACTGTATGTGGGGGAAAAACCTGGAAGATGGGTGAAGAGATATTACCTGGGGAATGGCACATAAGAGATTGTTGATCAGTCTACCACAGGTAAGTTGTGGGCCCCATTTGGTTGCAGAGGCAGTACAGGGTTTTCCAAAAGGCCCTGTCACACTGCCCAATGGATGCAAAAAGGACACAACGGACAAGCAAAATGTTCCATCCGTTGTTATCCGCTCTCAAAGGGCAAAAATTTGCATAACCGGAGCGGATAACACAGACCGGGGGAGGACGCAGGGCGGATGGAAAGCAGATGCGGAACGGAAGCCTAGTGGATGGAAGCGGATGGGAGCAGATGCACATCCGCAAGGCTTCGGTGGCGTCTCAGCAAAGCGGACACGGAACGGAAAGAGCGGATGCAGAGCGGAAGCCTAGCGGATGAAGCGGATGCACAGCGGATGCACAGCGGAAGCCTAAAATGGATGCCTGGGCCGTTATTCCGGCATGGGCAGGGGAAGGATGCATTTTGCGTCAGCCTCGCGGATATAACGGAAGCAGCTCGGAAGCAGGTCACCATTCAGAGGAAAGACCTTCTGCCAGACGGATTGGCTGCCTTGCCTGCCCCTGCCTGCATGTCTGCCTGCAAGCCTTGCTGCCAGCCCCCGTGCCAGACTCCCTGCCAGCTTGGTGCCAGCCTGCCTGCAAGCCTTGCTGCCAGCCAGTCTGCCTGCCTGCTTGCTGCCTGCCTTCCTGCCAGCCTTGGTTCATAATCTGCCTGCCAGCCTTGGTGCCTGCCTCCCTGCCAGCCTTCATGCCAGCCTCGGTGCCTGCATGCTTGCCAGCCCTTCGCTGCCAGCCTTGCTGTCTGCCTGCGCCACCTTGGTGGCATGCCTGCCAGCCTTCCTGCCAGCCTTGGTGCCTGCCTCCCTGCAAGCCTTTCTGCCAGCCTTGGTTCATGCCAGCCTCCCTGCCAGCCAGCAACCCCACAACCATTGCGGAAGCACAGCAAGCCACAGCCATCGTGCTGCCAGCCCTGGGCAAGAGGGACAGGGCTACCATTCCGCCCCCTGGCCCTCACTCTGGTTCTGCTGGGGCTTCTGCCAGCACGGGCTCGCTCTTCTGGGGCTGGGGCTTCTGCTGCTTCTGCTTCTGGAGGAGCTGATGAAAAGCACTGCCAGCACGGCCACCTCCACAGCACCTGGACCTTCACCCCTGAGACTGAGCGACAAAGAGGAGTGCCAGAGGACTCATTTTTTGTTTTATAGCTTGTTGTTAATAAAGTCTATTTATGATTCACACACTTGCTTCATTTCTTTTTTTAATAAAGTCTTGCTGAAACTTTTAGAAATGGTTTAAGCCTTTGCATGCTTGTGGGATGGGTTAAGATAGCAGTGGGGTGGGCAGGGATACCTGAGGAATGAGCAGGGATACCCTTGGGATGGGTAATAGCTGTGGGATAGATAAACCTCCAGCGCAAGCATAGTGGGACTATGGTCCACCCTCCCAGGTGCAACACCTATGGCCCTTTATTATTAATAATAATGTAATAATCATGCACACATGGTCAGCATAAACACAACTCTTTATTAAACACCACCTGTTCATTGCAGGCCCACTCAACATACATGGACCAATCTCATCAGTGTGATGAGACAGGCTGAAGAAGCATCCATTAAGCATGTACCATCCTGTCTTGCCACTCACTGCTCCAGCTGGGGAACTTGCACTAGCGTCTCAGGAGGTTGCGCTGCTTCTTCCCTTCACGTGAGGCTCTGTTGGGGCCTTGCACATCCACAGTGTCTATCAGGTTTCACCCTTGCCTCCATTTCCCCAGGCTCCATGTTCACACTGGGTAGTGGGTGCGCAAGAGATTGTGCAGGATGCAGCAAGCTTCCATGATCCTCCTCACAGTCTGGGGCTATGCTGCATGTTGGTGAAGAAGTACCTGGAACCTGTTGGCCAGGATGCCAAAGGCATTCTCCCATCACCCGCCTTGCCCTGGACAGCCTGTAGTTGAAAGATCCTCTCTTTACGGGTGAGGCGTCTGGAGGTTTAGGGCTTCATGAGGTAGGTTGTGAGGGAGAAGGCGTCATCCCCCATGATGAAGTAGGGCACATCTTGCGTGTCGTTGGGCAGCGGATCTGCATCTGGATCTGGGAAGCCCACGATGAGGTTGCATTCCAGCCCCTCCTTGGGACACTGGCATTGTATACCTGGGCATTTGAAGATGAGCTGTTGCCTGAAGCATCGATGTTACATGAACTTGTAGTCAGCATCGACCATGGCAAAGAGGAATGATGCTGAAAAGCCCTTGGAGTTGAAATAGTGGACCCTGATTGGCTGGAGCTTTGCAGGCCACGTGCTTGCAATCTATGGCTCCAACGGTGTGGGGGAAGTTGACTTCTGATACCACTGCTCTGCAACTTTCTTCCATCCTTCTTCAGTGGAGGGGTACTGGAGGAGCTCCTTCTTGTATTCTTCGATGATGGCCTGCACCACTTCTCTGACCACAATGCTGTGGTGTTGTGTGGCACCCTCCAGCCATACTGCATGCTCCTGTAGGTGGTCCTGGAGGCCAGGTGGCGCAGAGTGAGTGCCACCTTGAGCCCAGGTTCCAGGCTGGGGTGGAAAGCTGTTGCTCTGCTTGGTCAACTTGGGTGTCAGCCGCTGCACAACTTCGTCAAACATGGGCTGGAGGCATCCTCATGAAGTTCTGGAATGCCTGAGTGTCTTCGTTCTGAGCTCCACCATCAGCTTGCTGTACAGTCTGTCCTCTGCTCTTCTGGCGACCACTCTTCAGACCCAGACTCTTTTTGGCTGCCTCTTTTTCTTCTCCCAGTAGAGTTCACAGAGCCTGCAGATGGCTTCGCACTGTTGCAGAATGATGGTGGCTGCTGAAAGGACTTTGTTGCAATCCACGGTGGACATGACTGGATCTGTGGGAGAGGAAGAGTCAAGATGAAGGCTGCAGAGATCTGCACCGCTTGGCTGCTGTTCTGAAAGTGAGATGCAGATGAGTTGCTCCCCCTTTTTATAGGCAATATAGGTTTTTCTGCTAGGCATCCTCTAGGCATCCTCCAGACATCCTCTAGACATCCTTAATATCCGAGATAGGTCCCCTCTGCGAATGTTTTTTTCCATTTTAAATGCTTTGTTTCCATGCTGCATCCACTAGGCATCCGTTCTGCATCCGTTCTGCGTCCGTTCTGCTTCCTCCCTGCGTCCGAGCGGATGCGAGTTGCGCGGATGCGCAGTGTATGCCTACGGATATAGCAGATGCATAACGGATGCGTAACGGATGCGTAGCGGATGCGTAGCGGATGCGGAACGGCACAAATTGATACATTTTCTCCGCAAAAGTTTTGGGCAACTCAAAACTTTCTGAATGTGGATGAAACCTGAAAAAACGATTGCTGCGATGGATAGAGAGGAAGCAAAACGGAGGCAGTGAGTACATCGCGTTTTCCAACGGATGGCAAGCCTTTTTGTCCGTTTTACATCCTCTCTTCATCCGTTGGGTCAGTGTGACAGGGGCTTTATGCTCTGGTAAATGGTTGAATTGAGATCTTAGTTGCCACTTGGAACAAGAGGGCAACAACAGCCTTGGATTTGATTGTGCCTCTGTTGTCTCTATATGTTCTGGCAGGTACTTATTCTTCTATTGGTCTGTCCGCTGTATGTTCCAGAGCATGGTGCACAGGGGACTTCATATACGCCTTGGTTTTCCAGGTCAATTTTATCTTTGGGGTTTCTTAGGATGCTAATATTCTGTCTGTTTTGAAGGCAGTCATGATGTGATGCCTGTGTAGTATAAAATTGACCTGGAAAACCAGGGCATATATGAAGTCCCCTGTGCATCATGCCCTGCCACCTACATTGGACAGACCAATAGAAGAATAAGTACCCACCCAGATAAACACAAAAATGCAGTAAAAAAGCTGGAACACACTTCCTCACTAGTCCAACACATGAAAGCCACAGGTCTGATGGATTCTGTTGGGATTTTTTTGGGTGCTATGGCATAATTGGGTGCTATGGCATAAACAGAAACAGATGTCCTATCCAAAGGATTTAATTATGCCATAGCACCCAAAAAAATCCCAACAGAATCCATCATATGTGCAGTAGAATCCAGCCTAACCAAATTAAATTACTGATGAAGCTGACAGAATAAGACACCAGGTTTACTCACATCTTATGCACAACGAAACCACCAAAAAATTAATTTGCAAAAAGATGAATTCACAGTGCTACAAACCCTGAAAAAATGATAACAGCATAATAATACTCCCAGCAGACAAAGGAAATGCCACCAGTAGTTAATGGAAAGAAAAGACTATGAAACAAAATTGGCAGACCTACTCCAGACTCCCATACAAACCATATAAACACAGACCCAACACAATATCTTGAAAAATTAACCAAGAAGAAAATTTATAACCAGCACAATAAGCAAAGAAATCCAACAGACGATCATCCCAAGAGAAAAATCTTCTAGATGCCCCAAATTATACGGCCTCCCAAAAATACACAAAGAAGGCATACCTCTCAGACCCATAGTCAGTTCCATAGGAGCACCATTACAAAACCTAGCTAAATACTTAGCAAAACAACTACAGCCCCATGCTGAAACCGCAGCTTCATATGTACAAAACTCATTACCACTTCTTAGAAATAATCAAAGATCTACACGTAGAACAAGAAGATCTGCTTGTAAGTTTCGACGTGGTTTCACTATTCACTCAAGTCCCGATAAAAGAAACTCTTGGAATCATCAAAAATAAATACCAACCAGCTAAGACCTCATGGAACTAACAGAACACTGCCTAACCAACACATATTTCATATACAAAGGACAAAGATACAAGCAAATTGAAAGGGCCCTATGGGATCACCACTGTCACCCGTCATTGCAAACCTGTTCATGGGAAGAATTCGATCCAGAGCCCTGGCTAATGCCACCCACAAACCCAAACTATGGCTAAGATACACCGATTACACATTTGTGATTTGGCCCCATGGAAAAGAAAAACTAAACAATTTCCTAACACACCTAAACAACACACACCCAAAATCAAGTTCACCAGGAAACGGAAATAAACAAACAACTACCATTCCTAGATGTACTAATCTACAAAAGAACAGATGGCACACTGGGACACACCAATACCAAAAGAAAACACACACCAACCGCTACCTCAACGCCCAATCCCACCACCCCAGCCACCAGATAAATTCCGTGGCGAAGACACTAATTACCAGAACCAACGCCTGGCAGATAAGACACATATAAAGGACTGAACTATGCACCCTGACTGAAGTATTGACAGCCAATGGCTTCCACAAAAAACAAAATCACCAGCTTGATCACAAAAACACTCCAAGACATAACAGAGACCTAGAAGACCAACAGACCTATGGAACAGCTGTTCTTGCCCTACATAAGAGGTACTACAGATAAAATCAGTAAGATACTACACAGGCATCACATCAAGACTGCCTCAAAACAGAGAAAAAATAGCAGCCATCCTGAGAACCCCAAGACAAAATTGACCTGGAAAACAAGGCATATACGAAATTCCCTGTACATCATGCCCGGCCACATACATTGGACAGACCAATAGAAGAATAAGTACCCGCTTAGGATGACACCAAAAAATGCAGTAAAAAAGCTGGAACACACATCCTCACTAGTCCAGCACATGAAAACCACAGGTCACAACATCAACTTCAATGGCACCAAAACCCTAGCCACTATAGAAAAACCCAGCCACAGAATCATTCAGAGAAGCCATAGAGATTGAAAAAAGACCTGAAAGCATGAATTTAAGAGATGATTCCAGCAGACTGTCAATTATTTGGAAGCCTGCACTCTCAATAGAAAAGATTCTCCACACCACAAAAACAGACAAACACCTGAGCACAGACAGACTCCTCTGATGCCTCCAACTCAAACACCCCCACACTGAACACATACAGACTCCCTCTGATGCCTCCAACTCAAACACCCCCCCACCAGCACCCAGGTGAAACCCAGCTTGCTGATGAGAGCAGCCGTCCTTTCACACGAAGCCAAGCAGCATTGAAAGCCTCCAACACAAGAACAGAGTGCTGCCAGCCAATCAAAGCCACAAACAGACAGAGAAACCAGAAACACCAATCAATCAAACTCCAAGTTCAATGGACACAGACCCAGGTTAATAGCCAATCAGATAGACAGCCTCAATTTTGAAACAGAGAACTGTGAGACACACTTCCATACAGAAGCCTGATGATGGCAGATGAGATTCTGCTGAAACGTTGCTATATATATGTTGTTGCTATATATATAACGTTGTTATATATATGTTTTTTTTAAGTTTTCGCGGGTCTTACATGTGTGCTGTTCACTTCGTTTGGGTATTATCCCACTCATTGTATGCTTTTAAGTGTTGCTGAAATGTTGCTTTGGACTCCCTGACT
>BHFT01001999.1:0-13601 GCA_004320025.1 Laticauda laticaudata | reverse complement strand
CGCGCTCCAACAAAGTGCATACCCAGTGCCACGTAGTGCGCAAACATTGTACTGCACTTGCTAGGGGGAAGAAAAAATATTCGCAAAGCTCGGACCTAGCCACAGAGCCATGTCAACAGCTACCCATTAGATCCATTACAGAGAAGGCACAGACTGAGTAACACATAGAGGGCAGTCAAATGGTAACTTGCCTCCAATTCAGTTCAGCGTTGCCCCAGGCCTCATGTGGAACCGCGCTGCTAAACGGAATCAAAAGTGCGTCCGCATACTTCGATGATGTACTGTCTCAGCAAAAAATGCCAACCATCTGAGAGACTAGGTTTAAGAGTCTTAACAAATTAGGGAGCAGGACCACAAAAGTGAAAGAGGGGAAAAATGTGACACTTAGCCACGTAACTGGGTCAAATTTTGGGGCTATTTATCGATGAACAAGGCATTCAACCCACTTGAAAAAAAAGGTGAGGTATCAAGATGCTTCCGACCCAAAAACAAAACCAATCTCCAGGCGTTCCTAGGTCTCATAAATTTTTACAATGTGTTCCTTGCCCCCATAAGGCAACAATAGCAGTATCCCTACAATCATCTGCTAGATAAAAAAACCGCTTTGGACATGGGCCACTGGGGAACAAAAGCTTTCCCAGGTATCAAGGACCTATTAACTGTCAGATACCGTTCTGCATCCAGTTTAGCAACAACCCTGCATCTGACGGTCTACCTGCTAGATGCCTCGCTTTTGGGCCCGGCGCCATCCTGAGTTCACCAACTCCCAGACAGCAGAGTGGCCACCGGTCGCCTTTATTCTCCAAAACGCTCTCCAAGTCGGAATCAACAATTACAGCAACTTGATCGGGAAGCCCTCACAATCATCTTGCCGGAGTCATAACGATTCCCATGAGTACTTTACGGTAGAATCATTTTTCATATCATAACTTGATCACACAGCCTCTTCTTGGATCCTAGCAAGCAACAAGCCAACCCCAAAACATCTGTCACCAGAATGACGAGGTGGTCTGAGTTCCTCGCCGCTATTCCTACATTGCTGTTCCACCGGACCCGGCAACCATTCCACACGCCGACGCCCCTGAGCCGTTCCCCACTTGCCCATCACAGAGAATGATCCTGCTCCAACCACCTCCACATGTTCAGCTTGAGACCTGCCCAGAGCTAACTGCTGACGTGCAGCCACGTCGCAGCAAGAGACCCTTTGAGGCGCTATGACTGGTTAGGCTGCTAGGAAACAAAGAACTTAACTTTTCGTCCAGACGACCGACGTCTGAGTTATTTATGTAAGGGATTGAGGCCTCAGAAGCTGGCATTGAGGGTCAGGGATAGTCAAAATGAAGCAGTATGTTGCGGCTGGGACGAAAACAAACCTCGTGCAACATCTGCTGTATTAAAGCTGCTACTCTCCAAGCAGCCAAGACTACTTCGTAAATACCGGACCTGTCTGAAAGGCAGTGATGTCATATTTGAATGAGCGTGAACAAAGGAGTGGTAACTTTCTGGGGCCCAAACATTTGTCTGGCTATTGCCAGGAAGTCACGCACATATGCTCTAGACATGGACGGAGTTCAAGTTTTATTGGTGGGGGCTGACATAGACTATGCGTGGGTAACCATTCCATTGACTGGTGAAAAGGCGGCATTCTTACCCCACAGGCTATCTAGTCTATATTTGTTGAATCGCTTCTGGGATTCATTGTAGTTGCTGATGTTACACTCAGTGTTGTATCTTTTTTGTTCTTGTGAATTTCATATTTTTTATGTATATGCGTTTTTTGGATTTGCATTTTTATGAATATGTGGACTTTGATGCATTCGAACTGGTTTGGAAGTCATCCTCATGGCTTTCCATACACCCAAGGCTGTTACCGAAACACGCTTTGAAAAATGTTTTGGCAATGCATTGCGGCTACCTGATTTTACTGGCTTTCGGAACAATGGGCCTTCAATTTACAGCCTTGGCAATTTGTAACAATATCTGGCTACCCAGGGTATCCTCTGCTTTACCGCGTGCCATCAGCTGCCGGAAATGGCAGGGCTGAACACATGGATTCAGTATACTAAAGAGGGCCTAGAGAGAATGGGACAAGCGAGGACATGCAGGACAAACTAAACCACTTACTCACCTTGCAAATCATCATACCCCTAGTAGCACAACAAATAAACAGCACCAGCTGAACTTCTTAATGGGTAGGAAACTATGGTCCTACCTGGACAGGTATATACCCACTTACACCTGGGACAAAACCCCCAACTCCTCCAGCAAAATACCCTTCTTTTGAAAATCAGTGACCTATCTATGCCAAGAACCTTAACGGGGACCCTCTATGGCTTCCAGCCACCATCACACAAATCACAGGCCCCAGGTTCCTACCAACTAATTTTCGACGATGGAAGGGAATGGAAGTGGCACATAGACCAGCTTCGCTTCGCAACCTCAAACGAAAACCCGCCGCAGAACAAAAATAAATAAAATTCCGACTATAAAACAACCAAGGGGGGGCGGGGAAGTAAAAATAAATTGAAAAAGGAGAGACGAACCTCCATAAACAAGACAACAAAACTCTTGCAAAACGACAATCGAACCAAACAAAAAGAGCACTCACGGGTTAGATGAACCCCAAGAAAGAAGTCTGGGAGTAGGAGAGCGAAGCGAGGCCTTCCTGGAAAGTGGCACCCAGGCCAGCTCAACCAACCTGGCCAAACCAGGAGGAGCGCAGAGCCATTTCAACTGGCCCAAGAGACTCAGGCGGGAGCGCTGGCCTGGACTCACCCTTCCAGGAAGTTGTCCATGGAGAAGGCCGAAGAGAAGTAGTGATCCCAATCGAATCGACAGAAGACCAAAACAAAGACTGAGCACGCAGGTCAAACTAGGATTAGAAAAAGCCCCACCTACCTGTGCGACTACGTCACCCACGTTGGACTGAAACTAAAGGGGGAGGGGTGTTCTGTATGGAACTTGGTAGGTTCAAGTTCCTACATTCTTGATTGGCTGAAAAGGCTACTTATGGATTGTTCACTAAGAACCAATCGGGAAGCCGCCAAATCGACACGGAAGAGTTAACAAGTGTCATTGGCCACAAGCCAGCAGGCAAGCTGCTATATCAAAGTAAGGGCTGCCGCGGCTTGGGCTATGTTCCGTATCTTTTGCCTTGCGAGTTTAAATAAAATAGTTGTTGTTTGGAAACCAGTCTCACGTGCTTCTTTTCGGACGGAACAAGTGCAACCAAAGCCCAATGTCGTTTTGTGCAAGGTAGGA
Source organism: Laticauda laticaudata (assembly GCA_004320025.1). Classification (NCBI taxonomy): domain Eukaryota; kingdom Metazoa; phylum Chordata; class Lepidosauria; order Squamata; family Elapidae; genus Laticauda; species Laticauda laticaudata. The sequence continues at coordinate 10,340 of BHFT01001999.1, read as the reverse complement.
TCCCTGCTATAGAAACTATTTCATAGAATCATAGTATTGGAAGGGATCATGTCATTTATTTTAATTCCCTGCTCAGTATTGGATCCAATGGATTATCTCATGCCATTTTGTCCAAGCTAGGATTTTTACTCTAGAAACTACCTTCATAGAATCATAATGTTGGAATGGATCTTAAATGTGTTTAGTTCAATCTTATGCTCAGCATTGGATCAAATGAGCCATCTCTGACATATTATTAAGCCTCTTTGAACACCTTCACATCATTCATCAGTTCATGTGGCAATTTGTTCTCCTGTCTTAAAGCTTACACAGACAGGATTCTTTTTTCTTTATAATTTTAAATCCATTTCCTTTCCTATGTGATTCAGAATTTTCAAATATTTAACACTGGTATCTCATCTTTCCTGAGTCATTTCTTAAACATATCCATATCCCATAGCCATCCTTCACTGGGCTTTCAAATCATCAAGTGTTGTCATATCTGTGGAAGCAATCTTTTGCAACTCCCGAATTTTCAGGAAGATTGGATGGGAATTCTGAGAACAATTATTTTAGGTCTTCTTGAAAACACTATGCTGTAGAAGATTACTTTGGATTTTTAATAAAAATTTACACACACACACACAGGCACACACACACAGAGAGAGAGAGAGAGAGAGAGAGAGAGAGAAGAGAAGAGAGGAGAGAGAGAGAGAAGAGAGAGAGAAGAGGATGGTTTTGACAAAAACTCTATTTACTGAATTTAAAAGTTTATAGCCTAAAGAGGCATTTGGTCTCATACTTTGCTACACACTGTGATCTTTCTTAATAGGTCTTTTGTTATGTAATAGCAATTTGCAGAAACAAATTTGAAGAATTCTTTTCCTTATATTTTGCATAAGGAATATAATATAAACCATGTCATCAGCATTGGTTATCAGGAATAATACTAGACAACCATTCTGTACCATTAAGCCTTGGCAAAATTTTCATATAAATTGAAAGTAAACCATTCTAAGCAATTTCTGAAAATATTCTTATTTTATGGAAAGACTGGTCTCAGGGCTTCTATAGTTTTGCATAATAATATTATCTCATTGTGGAGAAAGTGTGACTTGGATAGACTTTTATCAGTCAGGGGAAAAGCAATCTGTTTTCCTCAGCATATTATAGCCATACTTAGAGGAAGATGGAATGAGGAATAAAATGAGAAAAGCCTGAGCAACAAACTTCTCAGTACAATGACCTTACCTATAATACAGTTCCAATGTTATAAGTGGAACAAATTCGATGTTAGTGCTATTAGTGAGGATAAAAATACTCATTTATTTTGATGGGTGTCTAAAAATATGCAATTTCATTTGTTAGGCTTTGAATATTAGTATTTGATTTCTGTTTTCAACAAGCAATTTGGAATTATATTATTGATAATTGTTTTTTTTTAAGTATAAAAACTGCTTTGTGCTAAAATACCCAGCAAATTCAGGCCAAAACAAGCTTATCTTTAATTTAACCTACTGTTTCTCTTTGTTCTCTAGGATTTTTCTTTAAAATACATGTTGACTAATTTCTAGTTTATATGCTGACAGGTAAATTACTCACCCCATTTCTAATAATATGATCTATTAATTGGATAAAGTCTGCTTATCGGCAGACTATAGACCTGGTTTATGATTCTGTATGGAGCAGAAAAGGTACTTGGATTGTGATACTTATGCTACTTGATGGAAGCAGAATTATCAAACTGAAAAAAATCATTTAACCTAGAAGTAGGGAGAAATTTATTGACAGAACAATTAATCAGTGGGACAAGTTGCCTCCAGAAGTTGGCAGATTCAGGAATACTGACACAGTAACTGAAGAATGGGATCTGATTCATGCACAATAACATGGTATTAACTCCTCTGATTTGGAAACTTCTCTTGATGTGATATATGCATTTGCCTTTTCTGTAGTTCTATGTCACACTGCTAACTCATATTCCAAGTTTACCATCACAAATAGTCAGATACCTCTTTTTAAATTAAAAGCCTGACTTTGCTATTGCACTCTGTTAAATTTCATTGAGTTACCACCAAGGCCACGTAGAATTTTATTTCTGTATTTTGGGGCATTAAATATCTTATTCCTTTTCCTGACATCTACAAATCTTATAAGCAGTATCTCCAGGTTTTAATCCAACTCATTTATAAATGCAGTGACAAGTAGAGGACCCAGAACTGATCATTATGATGCCAGCCTGTCTATATTTAAATAGCTTGTTTTTCAGATAATGCAGTGTTTTGTTCGATGCTTTGCTGTAAGATGCAAGATTAAGATGCAAGATTCCACAATCCATTAAGGAAGCTAACAGGTTATAACATAGCATGAATTATATCTGATAAGCCCACGGTGCATTCTGGAACTTAGTCTACAAACTGATCACTTACTATCTTGTATCCTCAAGATAGTGATGTCCACAGATTTGAATTCCTACTGATCCTTGTATCTCCATGTTTTTTTTTTTAAAGGTAGAAACATCATAGAAAGACCAAAGTTTGAGCTTGACTACTAAAAAATTAAGAACTTTTGCATTACACAGAATTACTTTCCTCTAAAGTTCTTACACTATCACCTTCCTCATATAAGTCTTCCATATTGGCTAATATGAAATCACTGGTCTTTTTAATATATTTTCATTGTGAAACAGAACATTGCCACTATTTTAGGAATTTCCTGGAATGATCATGCTTGGAAGAGTTTGTGTTCCAATAGATATAAGTAGTTAAAGTAACCTGACTCTATTTCTACGTACATCTTTGAAAAAACATCTGGGGGGGGCGGAGCTGGCGTCGCGATGATACGGCATGAGATCTTGGAGATCTGAGATCACTGCCGATATCTTTGCTCCTGGATGGTCCAAACAGATCTAAACCCTCCCGAAGAGACAGTGAATGTGAAGAGCTCATCCTGTCGATCCCAGGGATACTGCAAAGTCCCTGGTAGATCCAGGAGAAGCTCTTTTTGCCAGTGCAAAGAGGCACATTAATAAGCTGCTGAAGTTGGGAACAGTTCCAAATGGGAAGAGAATGGAAAATGAGAGAGTGGTGCTGGTTTGTGTGAGAATTCTTTTCTTTACTTTTAAGATTTGAAAGGACACCTGAAGGAAAAGAAAAAATCTGTAAAATCTCAGACAGATAGTGATTAAGTGGACTTTTAGAAACCAGGGAGTCAATTATATTTTTTTTTCTTTGCTGGACTTTTATATATATGATTTTTTATTTTGAAACTGGACTAGTTTTTTTCTCCCTATTTTTCTCTTTTGTCTTTTCTCCTTTTTGACTTTATAATATTTAAGGCTTGAGACTCCCTTTTCAGTCTTTTTAAAAAAATAATCGTTTTTTTCTCTTTTTATTTTAATGTTATGATATCTTGTTTGGAAAAGAGGGGGAAAGTGAAAAGCAGAGGAAACTTTATAACACTGCCAACTGGAGGCTTGGAAATATTGTATCTCTCTCTTTTTTTTTTCTCTCAACAAGACAAAGCTAAGAAAAGAATTGAGACTTCTTTCAGAGACATTTGAGCCGTTTGATAAGATAGTCAATGATGGAAGACATAGAGACAGTATTATTGCAGGTTGCTCCTTGTGAGGTTCTCATTCATCGTCTTGGAGTCTGATGTTTGAAGCTTATACAGAAACAAAACGACAATAAGATTCTCCAGTAGAAGAGAGCGTATAAAACTTAACAACAAAGCCTATGAAAGGACTTGATACTGCAAAGATAAGAGTATGCAGTGTAGCTGACTTTCACTTACTTGTTCTTTAATCTGCTATTTCTTACTTTAAGAAAAACCTCGTCCTTATTAGATTAATTATTGTGTAAGGCTATTACATATCACTTGGCCTATTTGGAACTATTGCTTTGTCGTTTTTATTTTTGTTTTGTTTAAGATTGCTATTTTGGAATCTAGGCATTTCTATTTTGATAATTGAGTATTTTACAAGTAAGGACAATATTGCATCAGTGATTAATACATCTCTCTCTCCTTTTTTTTTAGGGTAGTAGTCTTCTTTTCTTTTTGCCCTCGTATCTTATTATTTTTACTAATTTATTTCGATCAACATTGAGGGTTTTTATTTTTGTGGCTTCTTTTATGTGTATATCCCTTTATCATACCTGAGAACTTTACTTAAGTATGGATTAGCAAGATGTTGAAAAACTACTGAAAATCTTTTTATTCATTACCTTCTTTGGTTTTGTTTATTCCTTTTGAGTTTTTCACTGACTATTTAAATCAATCATGATGTCAACTGATATTATAGCCACAGAACATAAGAAAATTTTTTAAATACTTGCTTCTATCTTATTTTTGTCCAACTAACTTTTTACTTTACGTACAATTACTACATGAGTCGGCGATTAAAGACTTGAATGAACGTGAGATGTTCATTTGAAATGACATGTTAAATTATGTGCAGCTTGAAACACAACAGCTGGCGTGGTGTTCCTCGAATCACCTCTATTCTCTCTTGCTCTCACCAGTCGATTGAGGACAGCCTCAATAAGCAAATGAATGTTCCCGACAATACAAGAAAAAGAATACAAGATAAACGGGTAACACTGCAGATGATATGCCTAAGGATTCAAAACATACAAGAAGAACAAAGAATATATGAAAAGAGAATAGAAGAAATACTGAAAACAGGTGAGCTAATCATATTTCAACAGTAGAGATGGCTTGAATCTATGATGATGCAGACTCCAAAAAAAATTGAAGAGCAGAACATAACAAAAGAGATAAGAAAGATTGGAGGAGTATATTGGGCAATTAAACTGATGTGCAAGTGTCTGAACAAGATACATAAAGTGGCGATTATGCATGAGGATGGGATATATGGAACAGAATCAGATAATTTTATTCATGATCATAGATTCCAAAAACAGAAGGTGCAGGGAGGCAGAAAGCGTGGAAGCTAAAAAAACTGATTAAATTAAGACAGAAATGGACGTTAAATCATCCTGCCAGTGAGTATAATAGGACAAAACAAACCGTATTCAATATACAATTAAGAAACATTGAAATCTACAAAAAAATTTAAGTATAATCTCGCCTCCAAAAACGAACAAAAAGAAGTAAATATTAAAAGCAGCACACGCATGTAAACAAACTCGGTTGATGAACAGCACAAGCTAAGGAACAAATATTTCTTCTTTGACACACAAGTTACAGAAAAGGAGGACGGGGTTTCTATATATAAAGATAATATCCTCAGTGAAACTTGATCTCATTATATGGATGATGATGGGACAGATACTAATCATGGTGGAAATAAATCGGACAAATAATTATGAATACATTCCTGATTGGCAATCTGAATGCCACTGAATGACCAGAAGATATTTTTAACTAGAAAAATTACATAATATCGCAAGAATGAATTGAAAACAGGGTGTGACCCGATGTGCTAATTATCATTAGTGACGGGACTTTAATGGAATTCGTTCAGACAATCCAAACAATTATAACATTTACAAGCACAGAAAGTAACTAAAGAAAAGCAGCTTAAAGAGCTCTCCAACTCAACACCTTTTTAAATATGAACAGTATGGCACAGAATAAAGGTTTTAACAACGATGCAGTGAGAAAGAAAGTCTAGAGGACAATCCAATTAAAACGTATACTTCATCATTGCATAAACATGACTTTATCACTGCTGCGCCAAGAATAAGTATGATACAGGGGAGTCAAGATCAGAATGTCCTTGCTCAAATATTCATAGGAAATAGAACATCAATGCAACAGGAACAAGTCACCTTATGGGCAGGAATTCATAATCCAATGACAATTAAAGTGGAAGGACAAGAAAAAGATCTAGACATATGGGACATTAATATAACCTATAAACTACGAAAAGAAACGACTTTCATACAGATGGAATGGAGAAAATGAGACTGGCTTTCTTTTTATTAAAGAAAATTTAAATAAAAAGACACACAACAACTGCAGAATGTTTGGGATAGCATAGTGAAGGCACTATCGCCAGAGACTTGAGTAAGAGACTATTAACAAGGAAAAGAAATCAGATCACAAAAAGTACCTATCCTCTGAGAATTAAGTGGATAAAAGGATAGTGAAAGATATAAAATGCGTTAAGAATATGCCACAGAAAAGGGATATTGAGGTTAAACATGGAATACTATTAAACCATAAAATGGGGACTCTCATGGAAAAAAGTACATGACGCACACGAAAATCAAGGTGGCGAACAGACTGTTTTGAAGATACGCAATAAATCTAGTAATGTGACATAGAAACTGAGAATAGTAGAGAGAATCAAGGAAAGATATTGTGATTATAAAGTAAAGAGAAGAAGAAGAAATCAACACAAGATTATATGAAGAAGTCAAGGCCTTATTAAAACACTAAAACGCAGAGAACTATTGACTAGACTGAAAAAAGTCAGAACATGTATTTACAGAATGACTAGGATCCTTACCCTCCAGAACCTAAAGAGACTATAGACAAATAACGTAGCAAAGCAAGACCCAGTATATATGTCGATGAGGAGTTAACTGAAGCAGCTAAGAAGCAAAATAATATGGAAGAAGGCACACAGTTAGTAGACTTCCGGCACCTGGAAATTTTACAAAAACACAACAAAGAATATATGTGAATCATTCCATGTATTTAGAGTTATGAATTGAAGTATATATTAAAAGAAGGACGCGCATACCCGTAACATCAATGGTCCAGAAAGTCTTATGATTACACTTGTTCAAAAGAAAGACAACAGACCGTCCCATTACCAAAATTGCAAGAAGTACAGACCCATAGTTGTTTACTAAATCAGCACGATTTAGGCAGAACATTGCTTCTTCGTTCACATACTGGGCAGAATTTAAGATTCTGCACAAAACATATATACCTAGATTAACAGTGATTATCCACGCCTGAACTCAAACCAATGGATGGATTCGCCAAAGATACATAATTATAAGAGACAATAATGAGAGATATCTGGACCACTTTGGAATACTATGAGGCACAGTCCCTGAAAAGAACGAGAGTGCGGCTTTATTTTTCAGATGTGCAGAAGGCTTTGAACAATGTAAAGCTGCGATTAGCTTTTTACAGCTTGGAACACGATGGGCTTTGGCAAACAAAAATTTATCCAAACAATAGATAGCTATATATACATATAAGTAAGACAGCAAAGGTTTGATGATAGGAGGGAGATTGTTTAGCAGTTTACTGATGATACATAGAAAAGGAACAAGAAGACGAGGGTGGCCCACGTCACCTTGTGTTTGTGTTAACTTGGAAGTGACACTAACTGGAAAGAATATACTTGAGAACGAAAAAGATATAGAAAGGGATAAAAAAACTAAAAGGGAAGAATTAAAATTGCAAGGCATTTGCAGGATGAATCTGGTTGCTTCACTGAACTAAGATATCCCACTAGAAACAGCGCGTAAAACTGACAGACAAAGTAGAGACATATGGTAAAGTGCTGTTGAACCATAATAAAGGATAAGACCAAAGATCTTGAACATCAAGAAGACACTAGGCTATCCTAGATCAAAAGAAGAAACTGTCAGGACTATTAGAAAATTCAGTGGTACCAAATAATAAAGATAAGTACTTGGATATATTAGACAAGCAAGACCCAGTACATTAAATAGAGATATATTATATCAAGCTCAAACACAGATTACACCTAGAGTTTGGCGAAAAATGGAAAATTTACCTAACGTAGTCCATTCATATAGGGAGAGTAATTCAACAATTCAGCGATGAATATTACCGCAGATTGCTAATTAATGTGTGGTTGAATACAATTCCAATGTAGCTTGGAAAGATTTATTTTGAAGATATTAAATAAAGATTGTGTTTGAAATTATAATGCAAGTAAGAGAAAAGCGTAGAATAAGTTGTAAAACTTTTGCAAATGCACAATAAGGGGAGCGGATTTGGTTTGCCTAATTGGGGTGTATTATTCTAAAGCTAACAAATTTCAATGTGGGTTAGGAACTTAAGGAATCTTAATACTAAGATAATATTAGAAAGCTAGATTGTTGACATCTCAGAAGGACATGACCTGTTGTTGGAGGTGGTATGCTTTTTATAGGTATAAAGAACTAAAACACAAGGTATATTTTAGAAGAACACTATATAAGGGAGTCTCTGTGGTTAAACTGGGAGAAGACCAAAAGGCAATGTTGTTTGAAAAATCAGTCTGGCTATCGACTATTGAAGAATTGCTCTTATCCTATAATATACAAAAAGGAACAGTTAGATATGGTGAAATATTGGAATGAAAAGGTGTGAACTTAAATCATTATACAAAACTAGAGGAACAAGACATAAAGAGAAATGTTTTCATGCGCAAATACATACTAGGGTATGAAAAGATTCAAAAACAGAAGGTTTTTATGAATAAACTGACTTAGATAAAGATTTTGACAGTACTGATGAAAAGGTGATTAAAAAACTGTAGATATTTATTAGAAATTGGAAACCTAGAAGAAAAACAAGTCAAAGAAAAATAATTGCTTTGGGGAAGAATTTTGGATATGGATTGACCTAGAGAAATGGTAAATAATTGGGTCTCAAAATTAAATAAATGACAAATGTAAACAGCATATAAAGAAAAATTTTATGTTTTACAGGTATGATTTTTCCCCCGACAAGAATAGCAAGAAAGTTCAAAAACAATATCTGAAAAATGTGTCAAATGTCATCAATACATACCCTGGCTCAATTATTAATAATGGGGACGTGCGAGATGCTAAAAAAATATGGACTAAAATCCACACATGGGTGGAAAAATGACAAAAAGCATATAGACTTGAACCAGAGATATTTTATTGGGAATTTTATCTGAAATATAAGTAAGGAATTGAAATATTTATGTCAAGTGTATTAACTGCAGCTAGTATTTGCCTAAAAACTGGAAAACTTAGAAATACCAACATAGGAGGAAGTTATTAAGAAAATATTGTAAAGTGCTGAAATTGACATTTGAAATCAAGAACAAGAAGATAAACAATTTTGTAAGATTTGTGATCTATTCTGTCAAAGGTTAGAACAAATAAAACATGGTAATGAAATACATCAATTTTTAAAATATAATGAATATATAAAGATGTATTATTTTTATTCATCTCTGGCAATAATGATTATAGGATAGATTTGAAGTGATTATATGAAGCTATAGGCTATAAAACAAATTAAGTAAAATATGGATTACCTTGTAAAACATGAATGAATAATACTATAGTCAAATGATTGATTTACAATGATATTAATGCATTTAGAAATATTTGACTGACAATACAAGAACATATACAATGTAATTGTAACTGAAGACTGTTAAGTGGAAGCACAAAACAATCTGTAAACCAACCAACACGCTGTATGTACATATATGGAAGATGGTTTGATGTTTTTATGTTGTGTTTGTCCATGTTTGTCTTAAAAAACTATAAAACTTTTATTAAAAAAAAGAAAAAATATCTGCTACTTACTCAGTTCAAAAATAATATTAGAAAATATTACTTCACAGAAAATGTAGTGGAAGCTTGGAACCAACTTCCAGCAGAGATAGTGGATCAGTCATAAGTAACTGTGTTGTAATATGCTTGGGATAAACATGTGTGCATCATTTTACAATTTTAAAAAAAGCCTCAAAGGGCAGACTTGATGGACCATTAAGTCTTTTTTTGTCATCAGTTTTCTGTGATTCCATCTACTGGACACTGTCCCCATGGCTATTTTGGCTTGACAGCAGGACAAATGGATTACTGATTCTCATCAAAAGCATCTGCCTACATAATGCCTCACTTTAAAAAAAAAGTAGCAGTAGATTTGTCTGTTTAAAAAATGTTGGTTGTTTAGTTTAAATTGCAAAAAGGAGCATACTTAAGCCCATGTCACACCGGCCAATGGATGCAAAAAGGACACAACGGACGAGCAAAATGTTCCATCCATTGTTATGCGCGCTCAAAAGGGGCAAAAATTTGCATAACCGGAGCAGATAACATGGACACGGGGAGGACACAGGGCGGATGCAAAGCGGATGCGGAACGGAAGCCCAGCGGAGGGAAGCGGATGGGGGCGGATGGCACAACCACAGGGCTTCCGGGGGGCCTCAGCAAAGTGGACGCAGAACGGATACAGTGGATGCAGAACGGACGCCGAACGGATGAAGCGGATGCACAGCAGATGCACAGCAGATGCACAGAGAAAGCCTAGCGGATGCCTGGTGTTAATTGCGCATGCAGGGGGGATGCATTGTGTCAGCCCCCCGGAAAAAACGGAATTAGCTCAGAAGCAGGTCGCCATTCAGAGTTAAGACCTGCTGCCGGACGGATTGGCTG
>BHFT01001998.1:0-30049 GCA_004320025.1 Laticauda laticaudata | reverse complement strand
AATAAGTAGAAACTTTCTGACAGTGAGAACAATCAACCAATGGAACAGCTTGCCCTCGGAAGTTGTGGGAGTGCCATCACCTGAGACCTTCAAGAAGAGATTGGACTGTGATTTGTCAGAAATGGTGTAGGGTCTTCCGCTTAGGCAGGGGGGTTGGACGAGATGACCTACAAGGTCCCTTCCAACTCTGATTATCTGTTATCTGTTATTTCTCTGGAAATGTTAAGTCAGATTCTTGACTTTTCAAATTCAAAGTCCATGAAAATTCATTCAGGAACTCCAGATTGGTCTAATGGGCAGCATCATGGCAGCTGTGCCCCAAACAATGATTAGGTAAAATTCCATGGCGTAGAGGGAAGGGGTGTAAAACTGGTGGCCCACAGGCTGGATGCATCATGCACAGGCCATGCCTACCCTGGCTCTGCAAAGGCAAAAAACATCATGTGACATGATTGAGTTTGACATTCCATAATATGAGGAAAGAAGGAAGACGAATAACACTGGACTCAAATCAGACTGAACCTTTTGGCATGTTCAAACTACCATGAACTTAATTACAGATCTGGTCTTAGGTGTACCAATTCATGGTTACTCCATCTGTCATTTTGAGAGATTATATAATAGGCCTTTGTGAAGCAGCTAAGATTCAGTTTAACAAAGTGAACAAAAATATTAAAGGAGACCAGATTCACTGCTTTAGTTAAGAAACCATTGCATAGAGTCTGGTTATTCGAGGGACTGCCTGTGTCCCATAGCATCTGCTGAGATTAACATGTTTTGGTTCCTTAAGTTAAACAATGTCATCCATCAGTATCCCGAAACTTACCTTTAATGTGGCATCACCTGCCCTCTAGAATGTGTTTGCCCCCCCTCTGCTATTGCAGTGAAGTGTTCTGACCCAACCAAAGTTTCTGAAAGCAACCACAGATAAACTCAGTAACTCAAACTTTCACTGCTTTAATCTACAAATAAACCTCTTTGTAGATAACAGATGGCTTGCAGCCAATTAGTCCACGAAAAAAACTTGGCAGAAATAAATCAGAGTCTGTCACCACACTGAGTCCTTTGAACTGTTTTGCCTTCTGCAAATGCAAAAACCATTTGAGACCAGGCTTATATTCCCTAGAGGGAGGGGCCGTTACATTGCATCCTTACTCCTGAGTCGTCTGTGCAGCTTCAGCTGTTCTCTTCTACGAATCATCCTGTGCTCACGCGCACTTAGCATACATAGGCTCTTCTGAAACCTCCTCATTACTGCTGCCAGCCCCCTGAAGACAGCAATCCACTCCCTGATGGTCCTGGCCCCTGCTCCATGTCCTCACTCTCCTCTACCATCTGCACCTGCTGCTGGCTAACCACAACATGAACACCTTTTTGTTTGATTGTTCTGAGTTGTCCAGAGTCATTGAGAGTCAGCACAGAAGTTTAATATGTTATTATTGTATACACAACAATGTGAAATCACAATTGTCTGTTTTTTAGTTGGTGTTGGCTTTAATACATACCGAGTTCTTCCCAAGAACCTAGAATGATGTACTATATTGGCTATTATATGTGTGTAGTGGAACAAAGCTGTGTGACCTTTTTTTATTTGACAGATGAAAATTTTGTCAATGCACAGATTTTTTAATGTGTCATCCAAAGTTTTATGGAACTCAGTGTGCTGATAACCACTAGGACCACTGGAGCCAGTTTATGCCATAATCTTTTAATTTCAGTTTCCAGAAAAAACCTTTGAAACCTTGTGATCTTCTCCAAATCTTTGTCTTATGTTTTACTATCCTCTGGTATTGCCACAGCAATTGGTCACACTATCTTCTTTTCAATCATAGTTAGTGTAATCATAAATCCCACAATATTTTAACTTCACATTTTCACTACTTTGACAATTATTGTAAACCATCCAGATTCATTTTGATGAGATGAGAACTGTAGAAATGTGATAAAATAAATAATATTATACGTTCCCACTAATTTTTTCATTTCTGGCACATGATAATTTTTACAGATGCTCCAGTGAATCATTTTGGAGACTGTTATGTTGTTGTTTATAATCAGTTCATGAAGCTGCCCTGCCTGAAAGACTTCCAGCATTCCTTTTGTGAAACAGTGCCACCTAGTAGGATCCAGGAAAACATTCCTTCTCTGTTATAAAACCTACCCTGTGGAACATCTACCTGAGATTTGGATGGAACTGATACTTTGGGAAAACCTTGAAGATCTGGCTTTGTTATCAAAGGAACAGATCCTTAATAATCTTGCTGTTTGTCTTCCTTCCTTCCTGGCAACTGCCTGGATAAGTTATTTTGCAGTTATTTTGGCAAGATTATGAAAGTGGTTTGCTATTGCTTCCCTCTTAGGTCTGAGAGTGAGTGACTGGCCCAAAGTCACTCAGCTGGCTTCATGTCTAAAGAAAAACTAGAAGACTCACAGTCTTCCAGTTTCTAATCTGGTGTCCTAAATGCTATGCCAGTATGGCATTGCTGTAGATTTACTTATTTCTTGTATTTTGTAGGGTAAGTCACCCACAATCACAAGACTGTTGTATGCAACTATATACTGTATCACAATACATTTAAAAAATACTGGAGCAAACAAAGGACCCTCATTCTGATCTTTGGGAACATATCTTAATTTCAGCTCATCTGGGAGGAAGCTAATAGGGTATTGGGAGTTTAAGAATTCTCCAGAGGGAGATTCTTTGTTAGAACAATTTCTGCAATAAAAGCATGTGAGTTCTGCCTGGCTGCATGAATTCCCCAACTGTAGATTGGAACCCCCTTTGAAAGGGGAATGTGGCAGTTGGCATTTCTGAGTTTAATTTTCAACTGAAGTGCTGCTTATGTCTGGCTGTTTGCAATCCAGGCCAAAGATTATATAGGTGGTTCTCGACTCACAAAAAACCATTTATTTAACAACTATTGGAAGTTAAACCTCATTGAAAAAAAGTGACTTATGACTAATCCTTGCACTTACAATGGATAGAACAGCCCTACTGTCACAATCAAAAGCTGGCCACTTGGCAACTGGCACATATTTAGAGCAGTTCAGTTGTGGGATTCAATTTTTTTTTTTTTACTAGTGGTTCTGTGGGCGTGGTTTGGTGGGCATGGCAGGGGATGGATACTGTAAAATCTCCAGTCAGAGGTGGTATTTGCCAGTTCTCTGAACTACTCAAAATTTCTATTAACGGTTCCCCAGAACTGGTCAGAACATGCTGAATACCACCTCTGGAGCAGTTGCATTTGATTATTATATTTGACCTTCCCAACTGGATCCCAATAAGTAAAATCAATGAGGGAAACTAGATTTGTACAACCACTTCATACTTCACTTAACAACTGTGGTGATTTACTTAACAACCATGGCAAAAATGGTCCTAAAATCAGGTGAGATTCACTGAACAGCCACCTTGCTTAGCAAGAAAAAAATCTGGTCTTGATTGTCATTGTAAGTCAAGGACTATCTGTACTGTAATTAATAGTGATACAAGCATCTGGGATCCTACAAGAATTTCCTGGTTTATATCCAACCTGTTTATTTCCTACAGGAGCCTTGTTAAGTTTTCAGAAGAGACTGACAAGGTGCTGGTTAGATGATTATTCCTTAGATATTGGCTGTCTCCTTCTTAAAAATGGGTGCTGTATTTATAGTATCCATCTTGCTGGATGCTGGCCCAGGAGTTTTACTTAATCAATGCGAGAATGGTTGGGTAGTAGATGGTTACTTGTCCAAAGTTTTCCTAGATATGCCCAGATACATTGCCCAAAATGATGGAGCTTTCGACTGACCATTTTCATGCATTCTATAGCATTCTCTGGTCTGCACGAAAAGCTTTCACTGTCTGCAATTTTGCTCAGTGTTACTGGGGGGAGAAAAAAAAAACCCTTTGCTTTACCTCATCCCAAAGCACTGAGTAAAAAACACCTCTTTTTTTCCAGCTTTCCTTTGAAGTACTAGCTCTATGGCACAAGGCGTAGGAGGATTATAATGCAACCATGTTTTGCTTTCTTCTTAGAAGTGGGTGCTATTAAAAAAAAAAAAAAAGNGAAGTGGGTGCTATTAAAAAAAAAAAAAAGCAATGTTGAGGGTTGTTCCATTCAAAGCTTAAGCAAAACAAAGTGTTCATTCAAAGCTTTCCACAGCCTTATTGTTCAGAATGTATGTGTGCGTGAGAGAAAGGGGAAAAGAATTAACTGACTGACCTGAATTAAAGACTGATATATTTTATGGTGTGGGGGAAAGGGGAGGAACAGTAATTTGTTATATTTCTGCCTCAGTTTCTGAGAATCAATTTCAATGTGCTCAAAAAATAGCACCATTATTCTTTGCAACCACTTTTTCTCTTTGTAAATGATACCTTTTCAAACCATTTTTCTGAAATTTGACATGGATTTTCCCTTATTTTAGAGGCCCTGAACACTGGTAATTTCATTCTGTACTGTCCCCAAACTGTAAAATTGAAGATATTTTTAAAGAAAAACAAATTTAACTCTGAAACCTGTGTACCATATAGCAGTTCTCGGATCATAATAGTGTTTTCTGTAAGTTTAATCTAATTCTATAGAAAAAAATGAACAGACAACCCTTAACTGTTTGTGTTTCACTGTTAAGACTAAGGAAAAATAGAAGCTGAGAAATATTTGGCATTTGTAAGTCTCTGTGTACGCATGCCTGTGTCTGCATGCATGAATAGGTATGTGTTTAAAATTAATTCAGTACAGAGGTATGTATACAGTTTCAGAAGTTATTAATGCTCTAATATTTATTTAACTTAAATGTTTAAAGATAAAGAAGAAATGTGTATCAATATGAACTATGATTTCTAAAATGTTAATGTTGGTAAGCATAAAGTTGAGTAAATTTTACATTCTAAAGCAAAATGTGGCATTAATACATAACTGCAAAATACTTTAAATGATTTGTTATATTAAAAATGTTGCAATCTTAAACTTAATGACTGGCGCAGTGGTTAGAATGCAATGTTGCAGGCTCACTCTGCCCACTGCCAGGAGTTCAGTTTTGATCAGCTCGAAGTTGACTCAGCCTTCCATCCTGCAGAGGTCAGAAAAATGAGGATCCAGATTGTTAGGGGGGCAATATGCTGACTCTGTAAACAACTTAGAGAGGGCTGCAAAACACTAAGTTATATATAAGTCTAAATGCTATTGCTATTGCTATTAATATTTAATATAAAAGTCTCCAGTATATTGATTTAATACTAGATCTGCTATGCCCCATTGGGTCATTGTTTAAGACATATTTCTTTACTTAAACAAAAATACAAAATGAGAGAAGGTATATGGGGCTCAGCACTGGTTGGGAAGGATATTTGGAGGTGTGCAAGAGGTGCTGTATGTGTTGAGAATGGCACACAGGTATGGCAATATAAGCCAGCTTTGCACATGAGAGAGCAATATGAGCCAGGAAGGGTCCACAGAGATTCATTCTTTTCTCCTCCTTTCCTCCCTTCCTTCAAACCTAAACAGAGAAACAGAATGACGAAGGGTGCGGGGGGGGGGGGNNNGGGGGGGGGGGGGGAGGAACAGTTGGGAGCAACAGTGACTTCTGACATCCTGGTGGCTTCTTCATTGATTTCCTTGAAATCTGGCAGGGAGTATTGGAAATCCTTCCTTCCTTCCACACAGTGAGAGGAAACGTAAAGGTGTCCAAGACTGGTTAGAAATTGTTACAAAATGTTGAAAGTGAAGATTGTGTAACTGCAGCAGTCAGTGGCACTGAAGCAGCCACAACTTCTTCAAATTTCATTTCCTCAGGTGTCATGGACACATTTTGAACACATTCTACAACTTAGTCCATTTGAGATATCTTGGTTCAAAAATTGTTACTGTGATGCACCATTTTGCACAGCTAAAGATCATGTCAGTGAGAGTTTTAATAGAAGTTTTTATTTTATTTTATTTATTTATTTTAGTAGAAGTTATTAAAAAGAAACAAAATAATCATAAACATCATTTATGTCTCTTTATACCACTATTGGTTTTCTTAGGTCAGGATAGTCAAGATTTAGCAAACTACAGTATATTCTTTTGAGCATTGCTTTAATTAAAGCCATGATAGCCATAATCTGAACATTACCTTTATCATTCTTGACAAATTGCAATACAAAATCTTCCTGTTTCAAACATTAAGATAACATAAACCATGAAAGTCCAGGGCAGATGGTATATTAATGCACACTGTATAATCATTTCAAATACATAAATATTATTTCTATGGATGAAAATACTATTCTTTCTGAATCTCTGGAATCCCTCATTCAGAAAATGACATCTATCACAACGAGTGAGAAAAGAAAATGTGAGGTTGTCTTGGAGCCTATTTGCACTCAGACAGGAACTGCTCCAAGGATATTTGTAGAGCAGGCTGCTACATATTGAAACAAGCATTTCTTTCCATTCAAATTTATTAAGCAATATTGCTTCTGATTTTTAATAGTGGAAAATTCTGCTGCCATTTAGGGCAACAGAATCTACATCCTGGTTTTAATGATGAGTAGATGAAGTGAATCTATGGGAAGAAGTCAAGAGAAATTAATTCCATTCAAAAGAATCAATTCCCACTTCCCAAACTACAATATAAAGAAAAATGCCATGATTTTTTTTTAAAAAATATTTTTCCTTTTAAATGAAGTACTTTAAAAAAAAAAGTGCATTTCAGCATGTAAAAGTTAGGCAGGATGCAACGTGAAATTTGTACATCTGTGCAAATTAACTAAACACTTGATAAGATTTCTTATACTGACCTTCTGACCTATTGCTGTAGAGATGGAAGACAGTAGGCATGGTTCCAAAATGTTGAAAGTCAAAAGAAATAGAAACCAATCTCTCCATTGCTACAATGATGATTAGTTAGTACAGGGGTGTCAAACTGAATTTCTTCGAGGTGTGGTTCAGCATTGCAATTCCCTTCTGTGGGCTGGCTAGGGGAGAGATGAGATGGACACCGCTTGCAGTACCCTGCCATCTAAAATGGGGCAAAGGGTAATGCGTGCCCCCCCAGGCCCTGTTTTGACTTTCAGGATGCTATCCAGGCCGAAAACAGGGCACAGGAGTTGGCTACACATGCCCCCATGCCGTTTTCACCAGCAGAGGTACTGTGGGCTGCTCTTTTGCTATTTCCATGCCAGCCCCATGGGCCATATTTAAGCATCCCATGGGCTGAATCCACTCCATGGGCTTTGAGCTTGACACCCCTGAGTTAGTGAGTCTGAAAGTACTCATTTTCCTAGAATTGTGAATACTTTGCTATAGACCCATCTAATCGGAGCACCAGGATGGTAATTGTTTGCCATGCAGAAGCATTGCTTAGCTGATAAGACCACTGCCAACATCCCTCCATGCTGCTGTGCTCAAGTAGTACTATAGGTAGTCCCCCTTTAAGGCCCTGTCACACTGCCCAACGGATGCAAAACGTTTGTAAAAAGGACACAGCGGATGAGAAAAAATGTTCCATCCGTTGTTATCCACTCTCAAAAGGGGCAAAAATTTGCATATAAGCAGAGTGGATAACACGGAAAGGAACGGACGGGGGAGGACGCAGAGCGGATGGAAAGCGGATGTGTAGAGGATCCTAGAGGATGCGTAGAGGATGCAGAGCAGATGCAGAGCGGATGCGTAGAGGCATGCGTAGAGGATGCGTAAGCAGGATGCGTAGAGGATGGCAGAGCGGATGCAGCGGGATGCAGAGTGGATGCGTAGAGGATGCCAGAGGCGGATGGCGTAGAGGATTGCAGAGCGGATGCAGAGCGGATGTGTAGCAGATGACACGGATGCATAGGCTGCATCCGCTTTCATCCTTTCTCCGTCCATGCTACTAACACTGCGCGTCCGTTCCGCTTCCTCCCTGCATCCGTTTACTGCTGGAACGGATTTGAGTTGCCGCGGATGCGCAGCGGATGCCTAGCGATATAGCAAATGCGTAATGGATGCAGAAACAGATGTCCCCCGTATGCCTAGAGGATGCAGAACGGATGCATGGATACATTTTCCGCTCAAAAGTTTGAGCATGCTCAAAAACCTTCTGAGTGGATGAAATGTCATAGACGGATGCTGGACGGATAGAGAGGAAGCAAAATGGAGGCAGTGAGTACAGAATGGAAGCATCGCGTTAACCAATGAATGGCAAGTGTTTTTCTCCGTTTTACATCCTCTTTCCATCCGTTGGTGCAGTGTGACAAGGGCTTTAATGAGCACAATTAACACTGGCAACTCAAGTCATTAAGTGAAGTGCAACTGCACTTACAAACTTCAGTTTTTCTTTGCATTAGAAACCTGTGAAGATCATAGATGCAAGGAATGATTGCAAAGTTGTTTTTCATCGCCATTGTAACAGTCACTAAATGAGGCGATTGCTGAACAAGAACTACCTGTACCTCTATGCTCCATCAAAATATGAGACTCTGACTTAAGCTTTATAGTGAAAACTCAATCTTTGAATATGCACTTAGGAAACCAAATCCTGGAAAACTGCACGTTTAAATTGCTTGCTTCTCTTTGTAAAAAAACAGCATGTATTAATTAGTTGCATAAGAGACTCCTACAAGTAGTACTTTGTCCTTTAGCCAGAGATCAGGGCCAGATTATATTTCTGCTTCAATATATTCCTTTTATATTGCAGTGGTTCTCACATCAGCTGCTACTTCATTTCTGTTATGAAGAATCTTTGTATTCAACAACTGAAGACCTCATTCTTTTCTCCAAATCAGTCTCCTACGGGTTCAACATTCCTTTCCTTACAATGGCTGTTTTAAAAGTTGCTTCTTCATAGGCTAGCCCATTCATTTTCTTCCCTGTACAAAGAGACATGCTCAGAGTGGGAAGGCCCTAACACTAATACCAGAATGTATCCTTTCACAGAATGAACAAAAGAAAATGAAACATTCATTAAACAAGGAATTTCCCTTGTATCCGATACCAGACAGATCTATTACTTGCATAATCTGATTTGCATAGATTTTGGGGGGGTCTGTTGTACAAAACCTCTTCTCCTGATGTTTTGAAAAGTACAAGTATTGAGTTGAGAATTTTGTTGAAATTTGTGTTACTTTTATGATACCTATGATACTTTACAATATGTTAAAATAATACAGAGATTCTGCCATAGGGGCTCTTTAATAGTATCTTAACTATAGAGTCTTTAATGATCTTGAACTTAGTTCTTTGCTTACAGACATTTCATTACCCAACTAGGTAACATCATCAGTTTTACTAAGTGTGAGGTTTGCTCCCTGTTTATATACAATTGTTATTGTTTGCCCAGTCAGTTTTGGTGAACTGTGGTTTTCTCCTGGTTAGTTTCTTGAGTAGGGCATTGTTTTTTGCTTGAATGTTTGTCTTGTGTTAATCCCTGATTATCTAGGTGCTACCTGCTAGAGAAGATGAGTTCTGGTCTTCTTGTTTCCTTCTTAGCTATGTTATTATTATTTTTTCATGGTCTGTAATGTTATCAAAGTAACAACTCAACCTACCACAAGAGGAAGGATTTAAGAATATTGTTCAAATGCAGCAACCCAAAATACCAGGAAAAAGGGATAGACTATTTTCTATTATTTCAAGGGAGACAGACTGTCTATCCAATATCTTTCTACAAAATGGATATCATGCAATTTTATCCAAATTGCCCAAGTACTCAACCCACTGAAGTACAACGAACAGAAGCTATGAATAGAGCTACATTGCTGTCAAGCACTGCTGTACAAAAGAAATGTTTTGGAAACAATCAACAGAGTATTACAACCACACATCACCATAGCATACAAACAAACTAAAACCCTCCAAAACTTTTTAAGTAAACCAAATGACCAAATAGCCCAGGAAGAAAGAAAAACTGGAGTCATCTACAACATAAAATATAAGAACTGTATTACTCACTATGTAAGACAGAAGGCCGAAGGCTAGCAGAGCACATACATAGACATGAATTTGTGGTCAGAAGACATGGTGAAAACTTCTTAATCTCACCACACATGGACAAATTCAAGCATAGTTTCAGTTGAGAAACTGTGACCACCAAAAAGTAAGGTGAACAAAAAAATGCTAGAAAATTTCTGGAAGCTTGACATTTAGACAAATCAGCTATCAATAGACATGAAGTCTATTGTGATCGCAGTTACACAGCAATTAAAAGAAACAATAAAATGTTAAGAAGGAAACAAAGACCAGAACACATCCTTCAAGCAACCAATACCCAGATAAGCAGGGAATAACACCAGACAAACAATCAAGTAGGAATCAAGGCAGTACTAAAGAGAAAACCATTCCACTACCAGCACTGCCAAGATAAGCTACTGTCTATAAATAGAGCAAATGCATATTCACTAGAACTTGTGATGTTGCCTAGCTGGGTAATAAAATATCTGCAAGCAAACAATCAAGTTTGGAGGATCAAGGATTCCAAAGTTCTATCCTGAGCTTATATTTTTTTTCCAGTGTCTTAACTATGTTTGCAAATGTTAATTAGTTCTCAATTCTTACTCGTAGGAATGTATTTGAATAAAAGGTAATAGGCACTGCACTTTACATTCTACATACTGTTAACATTTTCATGCTTTCACTTGAACAAAGAATTTGCCAAATGTTGCTACACTCAGGAAAGAAATTAAATATGTATTTTCCATCTGCTATATGCATTCCCATTATAATGTTTGCTTCCATAAATGGAAAAAAAACACCTTTTTTGCTTCATTTCAAAAGCATTGGCTTTTTGCTTTGGCTTTTAACATCTGGAAAAAATTAACTATCTACTTAAGAGGATGTCTTCCATGATAAATGGAAACTGAAAGGATGTAAAAGAAACATGCCATAAATTTCTTTGACTGTAGTTTGTGAGTCCAATCAAACTGACCTAACTTCAACAGGGTTAAATAGGAATTGCTGATAGCTTCCTTTCTCTGTCAAAAAAAATCTGCACATTCACAAAAAATGTATTGTGAAAGATAATTGAAAGTTCTTAAGGTTGTCTTCAACTTTAAAAAATCAACTGGGAAAGTTTACATTTTTGCAAAACAAAGGAATTTGTTTTTAAAGTAATTTCTCTTGAAACTTAATTGCATATGGTATTGGAAGCTTATTTCATTTGGTGTTTTCATTTCTTGGATTTTTATGTCACTGAATCATATAAACTTACATAGGCTTATACTCAACCACAATGACAATGATTAAAGCATTTATGGCAATGATCAAGGCTGACAGTTAAAGCATCTATAATAATAACATAAATTAAAAATGCATGTACAGTAGCAATAAGAATTACATGGTGCTTGAAATATCACAAATATCTATAGTGAAGAAAATGAAAAACAATCAGGACACTATATTGAAAACAATCAATTTATAGTCATACATTATTTGCATATATAATAATAATCTTAAATGCAGTTATTGATGATTTTCTGAAACAAGTCAGTCTGAAGAAACTTCCAGAAGGCCTGCAAAATAGGAACTAATCTGATATCATGTGGAAGTTTATTTCATAATGTAAGAGCCATCTTGTTTTTTGTCTCCTTGACTTTCCAGAAATGCAAAGCAATGAAGAGTTTGTCTCTCTCAATAGGTTGATACTGATTGGAGAAGACAGTTCTGAATATACTTTGGTGCTAAGCCATGTAAGGGTCAAAACCAGCATTTTGAATTGCACTTGAAAACTGCCTACAAAAGTTTCAAAGAGAATTGCAATTGAAAGTGAAGCTAAGTTGTGAAAAAAAATAGAAAGAAAAAAATGATTAAATTAAAAACTTTAAATATTGACTGACTAATATGATGGGTGAAATGACTTTGCTCTTTATATTGCTAGTGGTAGAGAGCTGACTTTAGCTGGAAACAATTTCTTCATGCTTTCTATAGTCCTTTGCAGATTAGCCATGATCTGATTCAATGAGATGGTTTTCCTTTTAGACTTCCTTTTTATCGACACAGTGAAGCACTTCAAAGAGGCAACTTGTTCCACCTCTATGGAGACTCAAGGAGGGACCAATTAAGCAATAGCAACAGCACTTAGACTTATATACCACTTTACAGCCCTCTCTAAGCAGTTTACAGAGTCAGCTGCCCTCAACAATTTGGGTCCTCATTTTACTCACCTGGGAAGGATGGAAGGCTGAGTCAACCTTGAGCCTGGTGAGATTCGATTTGCTAAATTGCAGGCAGCTGGCTGCAGCAGAAGTAGCTTGCAGTACTGCACATTAACCACTGTACCACCGAATTTGCTTCAACTGACTCTTTTCCCCTACATTCAAAGGTATCTGTGCAGCCTGATTAGAAACAGAACACTCCTTTGTTTTGCACTGTCATTTTGAAGGTGCACCTAATTTGAATTGTTGGCCACTCTCATCCTCGTTGGTGCAAATAAATGCCTATATTGATTTTAGTTGGTGAATTGTCAGTATAGCCATGGTGGTGCAGTGGTTAGAATGCAGTACTGCAGGCTACTTCTGCTGATTGCCAGCTGACTGCAATTCGGCAGTTCAAAACTCACTAGGCTCAAGGTTGACTCAGCCTTCCATCCTTCCCAGGTGAGTAAAATGAGGACCCAAATTGTTGGGGGCAATAGGCTGACTCTGTAAACTGCTTAGAAAGGGCTGTAAAGCACTGTAAAGTGATATATAAGTCTAAGTGCTATTGCTATAGTCCTAAATTAAATAGAAGGAAGAGAAACAGATTTCCACCTTCGTCCACATACCTGCTTTGAACATCTTCCCTTTGCATTGGTCAGAAGGAGCTGAAAATAAGAAGCCAATGAATTCTAGGACATGAATATGCCATAATAATGTGGCAAGATTCCTCACTCAACAACAATTAAAAAAAATCAGAATGGATGTCATTCCAATTTGTTGATGATAACAGTTGGTGAAAGCAAGCTCCAAAATACTCTGTATTATCACCAGCATATTACATAGTACAATTGATAATTTTTTCTTTCTAATAATCAAAAAAATGGTGATTTTAAAAGGTTTCAGGTTAACATTTTACCTCTTCCCTTTCGTGGTTATTGTTGTTCTTATCATCGTTCTCTTTTATTTTCTCTCCCTTTTCACTTCAGGTTGACATTCTTTCATGTGTTTGAACAGTAACATTTTGCTTTTCAACCAAAAAACTGAATTTGTATGTAGGTTAGCAGTAGTGGGAATTCACTACTGTGGTTGAAAATACTTTTCAGGTTAAAAAGCAAAAGTCACACTACAAAAGAAATTTGGGAAACAGTGAAAGGGAAAAAACAGGTGGAGGGGTGAGAAGAAGGCATTTTACCAGCTTAAGAACAAAGATGTTTGTGAAGTGATATTTACATCCAAATGAATATAGAAACATAAAATGTTTTAGCTGGAGCTATTTACCCATCAGGGCTTTGGCCCATAAGGTCTAATCCATGTGAAGTATTCCATTTCTTTAGAATGGCATCTAATTGTTTCTTGAATTATCCTTGTGTTCTGCCTAAGTAATAGTGCCTGATAAGCCATTCCATGTTTATAATGTTCTAAGAAGAAAAAAAAAAGAGAGTTTACTGACATCTGTTTTGCATTAGCCCAGTTTTTAATTTCCATTTATGTCTCTTGAAATTCATGTTAAATGAGAAGCAACGATATACTGTCACCCAAACCCAATTCCCAGTTAGATTAAAAAAGCTGAATTCAACTCAGTTTAGCCTCATAAACATTTGTAGCATTATTACAACTTAATTTCAAATACTTCAATTTAACTAGTTTTTCACAAAGAACATTTAGCAACTTGTAATTTTGAAATACTGCAGCCTGTTTCCTATTGTCTATTATTGTAAATATTCCTTTGTTCATAATTTTACCAATTGTGGAAGAACTAAACAACATAACTCTTGTCTATCATGCACACTATATTGTTAGTAATGCAAACACCAGATTTAGACATTCATTCTGTCTTCTAAAATATCTCAATTTACAATTTATTTATTTTGTCAAGCGATTATTAGATAACAGGTATAAGTATAAACATGGTTATGAATACATGAATAAGACAGGGACGGTAGGCGTGATTGGTGCGCTTATGCACGCCCCCTACAGACCTCTTAGGAAAGGGGTGAGATCAGTAGTAGACAGTCTAAGGTTAAAGTTTTTGGGGTTTGGGGAAGAAAGCACAGAGTCAGGTAGACATTGGTCACTCTGTTGCTCTAGTCATATTTCCTGCAATCAAGTTTGGTGCGATTAACCTTGAATTTGTATCTATTATTTGCACTTGTGTTGTTATGGCTGAAGCTGAAGTATTCATTGACTGGTGGGACATTGTAATGTATGATTTTACATATTATACTTAGATCAGACCGAAGGTGGCATAGTTCTAGTTTTCTAGGTCTAGAATTTCGAGTCTGGTGGCATAAGGCATTCTGCAACAAGTAGAGGAGTGGAGAACTCTACTTGTGAAATATTTCTGGACTTTCTCAACTGTGTTAATATCAGATACGTAATGTGGGTTCCAGACTGATGAGCTGTATTTGAGTATTGGTCTAGCAAATGTTTTGTATGCTCTAGTTAGTAGTGTGATATTTCCAGAGCTATGTAAGATTAGATTAACAGCTCTTAACGCCTTTTTGGCTATGTAGTTACAGTGGACTCGAGCACTTAGGTCATTTGAGATGAGTACTCCAAGATTCTTGACAGAGTTTGGACCATCAACAAGGTCTTGATTATTCAGACTGTATTTTATTTTCTGATTTTTTTTGCCAATATGTAGGACAGAGCATTTATTTGTTGAGATTTGAAGTTGCCATTTTTTTGACCATTCTGATACACAGTCAAGGTCTTTTTGAAGGGTAGCAGTATTGTCTGTGGTGTTGAATAGCTTTATCAGCGAAGAGAACGCAGTTGCTCTTAATATGATTACAGAGGTCATTTATGTAGAGTATGAAAAGAGTTGGTTCTTGAACATGCCTTGGGGGACACCTCTGTTGAAAGGTACAGAATTTGATAGGACACTCCCAATTGTGACCATTTGTTGTCTGTTTGACAGGCATGCTTCTACCCAGTTATGCAGGTGTCCAGAATCACTGTAAGTTTTTAATTTTAGGAGTAGTTTGTCGTGTACCACTGAATCAAAGGCTTTACAGAAATCTGTGTAGATTGCGCCTATTGCTTTGCTCTGATGTGTGGTCTCGATCCTTTGTACCTGACACATTGGCCCATGGTGTTCTCTGCCTATTTTCTGCATACCAAGACTCACATTATTTCAAGCAGCCATCTTGGTAGTTTCAAAATGGCTTGGAACATGCTTTAAGTGTCTGAAATCCAGTGTCCAGGGTCGGTTCCTTTAACCAGAAGACTTCTCACCACTTCCTTTGGTCCTGCAAGTTAAGAAGTTAGGCTCCCACATGCCTGGTTGCCTAATCTGAGTGCTGAAAGGAAAAGAAGCTATGAGTTCCCCATCCTTCATTTGTGAGAAGCTGCTGACAACTTTGTTATTGTCTAGTTTTTTATATTGATGTAACAATATTTATTTTGAAGAAGTGGAAACTATACTTTAGATAATTTTCATGAGCTATTAAAGAAAAACAAAAACACAGAAGCCTTGAATTTTTTCCTTCTCAGCAAAGATAAAAGATTTAGATAAGTAGTTTCCTGGTTTTTTTTAACTGATCAAACTCAACCTTTTCCCTTATGCAACAGAGGAAGATTGTTAAAAAAAACCCCAACTCTATATTTTAAGCCTGCGTTTGTTGCTATATATCTACAAATCAAGGGTAGTTTCCATACTTAAAAGAAGTTGCTTCTCAGTGTGCAAATGTATGTGTGTATGTTTCTATGCACGTGCACTTACATACAAATTCTGGCAAATCAGATCAAATCAAAATACAAGACCTTTTCTTATTAAGCATCTGGAGGTTGTATTTTAAGAAAAAGGCCCTAAATGAGTATGCAGAGCATATAGCACTGAAAAGTACTTGAGCCAATAATTTTTTTCTTTCTTTTATCCTTTCTCCTCTTCTTCCTCCTTGAGATCTTCAAAAAAAGGTGTACTATTTAGTGAATAAAACTGAATATATGAGGCAGACATGGTGAAACAAGGAACATTCACCAGATTAGAAAGCTGTGGGGAGATGTAGTGAAACAACAATGTTCTTCCCTCTTTTTACCATTAATTTATTTGGCTTTATTATTTGCTATATCATTTACATAATGTTGCATATACTGAAAAAGAATAGCATTGTAAGTAAGTTTTAGGTATATAGATATCATCCAACGTTTGGTCTAGTAGTTAAGGTACTAAGTTAGACAGCAGTTCTACTCCCACCTTAAGCGTGGAAGCCAGGTGCCTGACCTTGGGCCATTCACTTTCTTTCAGCCCAACTCACCTCACAGGGTTGCTGTTGTGGTGTAAATAGAAAGAGGAAGGAGTATAAGATATGTTCGTCACCTTGATTTGTTTATTAAAAATAATACATGTGGGATAAAAATAAATAAAAAATTTAGATATAGGAGTTGCACAATATAACAACCCAGCATCAATTGTTCCAACTGCCACCTGGAATTTTGCTTTTTAGTTTCCCATTTATTTATTTTTAATTAATATAATCTAAATAAAAAAATAAAATTGTTTGCAGTATGGAGACTGCCAGAGTGACAGGTGTCTGAAAATGCTTTGATATTTTTGGGAAACATGTACAGTAGACTTCTCCTGTCTTTTATGGTCCACAATTAATCAATGAATCTTACAGATATTGACATGCTGGGGAAGTAAACATCAATTCTAGTATCACTTATAGAAATATTGCAAATAGCACAATTTATCCTGTTATATATCAGGAAGTTACTATAATTCCTCTATCTTCACACAGACACCTGAGTCCTCTCAGTTAGGAAACTTATGAAAACTTATGAAAGGTTTGAAAGGACAGAGCCCCTTCTTCCCTGGTTGTCAGTTGGCTTATAAAAATTTAGTTCCTGAGAACAAAGATTCTTAGTCAAGAAGGAGAAAATAACTTTGTCTGTGGTTAGAAGGCTGACTGGGACAGGTAGGCACAGTGGGGAGTTCAATAATGAGGCATTTGGCCAATGTGATGCACAGATGTGAAGCCAACAGGAGCCACAGTTCCAGAGGGTGTGCATGCCACAACCTCATGCCTTCAGGCTATGTCTAGACCAGAACATTTGGAGCAGTAAACTACTGCAACATTAGGTTCAAATTAATCTATTACTCCTGAGCTGTGAAAATGCTGCTTGCTTGTTTCGGAATTACATTGCCTGTGGGTGAAATGTTTAAAGTGGATTTGAATGCATGCTCATGGCTCACAGAACAGATTAAGAGGAGAGGGGAAATGAGAACAGTTAGGAAGCATACGGAAAAGGCACATATTTCTAGGTGAAGCCATGGGTGACGTCGTAATTTTTTTGGGGGGAGGGGGAGGCCAGGTCTACAGTGACCACCTGCTAGGAATTAAATACTTCATGATAAAGCTTTGTTTAAAAAAAAAAACACCCTCATATATACTTTGGAAAGAGGTTGAGGAAAATAATTTTTTATTTTGTCCTTAAGAACTGGAGTGTTTATCAACCCGACATTATTGATTCTAAATACATTAGAGGTATTTGTTAACGTTATTAAGAAGGCTGACGAGACTTCAATAAAGTCCATAAAACATTTCAAGAACTTTTTATTCATTATATTTATTTTTATAAATAAATACGACCTTTGCATAGATGACTCTGGAAATTTGGGTTTATTTTCACTGCATCTATACTTGATGCATCCCTGCGGCCGAATTCTTCCATATAATATTTTGCTTTGGATTGTAAATTGGTAGCAGCCATTTAAAAAAAAAAATTGTTAAGTGGAAGCTTAGAAAAACAAGTCTGGAAATTTGATTCTAAAATATTCTGGCATGTTTAATACAGTCACAAGGTAAATGCATTTATACCTGTTCTGCATAAGGCATGTCCAAGCCATGAGATTTGAAAAACTTATCTGGAAAATGGGGAAATGTATTTTTTGGCATGATGTGTTGCCCAATGAAATGAAATGGTTAAAATTCTCCATTAATAAAAGAAAAAGCACATTTTTATATATTTATATGGACAATGTGACCTTATATATGAATGATAGAATTCTAATTGCAGGAGAACTTTATATCTGGGAAAAATCATACTTGTGATTCCTCACTAACAGTTTCAAGTGACTTCTTTGTGCAACAATTCTGCCATGTGTTCTGCTTATCATTGTTATTACAATGCAAAATACAAAAAGCAGAAAACTAAGCAGAAAACTAAGCAGAAAACTAAGCAGAAATCAAGGTTTGGTGACTTCTGACTTGCTTTTATTGCCAAATATTTGGCTATTAGATTTGACTAAACTGACCAATGTTGGCTTATAATTTTGTAACAATTACAAGTTAGTTATAAGAAGCAGACTTGTTTATTCTTGGTCCTGTGCTAGTATACAGTATCTTTTGAACGTAATTTTGACCTGTTTTTTTTAAGATACTAAAGCTCTTGTCAATTAAATAAAAGTTTATTCAATCATAAAGAAGTGTTTAGAACTATCCTCCAAGATTTTACACACACACATGCGCGTGCGCGCACACACACAAATTTACAATAGTGTAACTTTTCTTATAAAAACACTTAATTGAAATGCCTATGAGCTACCCAGCGCAAAAGTCAATAAAAAAAACCTAGAACAGAGTTTATAGTGGTTGTCTATGTACATAATTAAATCCTTCAGGCACTTTAAAACCCGGCAGAATAAATGGTTATGCAAGAATGGCCTGCTGAGAGAAGAAATGCTTGTATCAGCTTTAGCCAGCTGGTTTATGCTCGGCGTTTTCTGTGTTGGAATGAGAAAGCTATTAGGATACTGGAAGACTGCAAGCCATGTACAAATCATCTTTGTTTCTTGACACTTCGGGGAGTACTTTATGGTGGCTGTCAAGATCAATACAGGAGTTGGTTTGTGCGCCTGCAAAAGTCAACCACCATTATTTCAAGAGGAGCTGTTAATGATAAAAGCAACATCCAAGTCCTGGATCATTTGATGGGCCTCGCTGTGCTTTTTAAGCTTATTTGCTCAGATGACACATGAAAGTTTGCAATGGGACGGGCTGCCTGCCTGTGAATTTCTGGATCTGGTTAGGAGCGGTTAATTGCTCGAAATGGTCGCTCACTGTAATTAAAGTCTTTTAGAAAAAGAAGTGGACTGAGTTAGATTGGGTTTCACGGTTCTTTGGGGAATTGGAACCGAGGTGGTGGAATGGGGATGGGAGGAGAAAAAGGAAGTGGTTCTAAAAAAAAGAAAAGAAAGAAGTGCTTAATGAATATCCCCAATAGGAAAATCATAGGGTTGGCTTCTTTTCGCTGCCCCTCAAAGTTATGATAAATGATAGCACAAGGAAAAGATAACCTACCATGAGAGTAGGATCACTGAGGCCAAATGCTAAAACTCCCAGCTGACTGCCCCATACACTGCAGCCTCTGTTCATGTTTATTTTTTCTGCTCACTCTTGGTTTCGTCAATCAGTATGATAGACGATAACTCCTGACTAGAGCAGCCTGCGTCCTGCTCTCTCACGGTGGGTAGCATGTTGTGGTTGGCGCCGTGCAGTCGGAGGATCACCCGCATCAGAAGCATCGAGGGGATGAGGTACCGAGCAGTCTTCCAGCAAGCCGATCCTTGGAGAATACCAGGCAGTTGGTGTTATCAGCACCAAGTGGGGTTGCCAAGAAAATGACCACACATTAGTAGCTTTGTTTGGGTAGAGTCTGGGAAGGAAGACTCACAAAATTGAGACACTCTCTGTTAAATCATCCTAGTTTGAAGTGTTAAAAGACAGCTTGTTCCTCCTCCCCCTTTCTCCTGTCCTTTATGCTTATTGCCAATGGTAACTGCAGTCTCAAAAAGCCCAGTCTTTTTCTTCTTCTTTTTGCCTCCTGGAATCCACCCATGTATAAGTATCCTCACAAACTTTTTGCAGCATATTTCCACCATCTTCTACGGACTCTCAAACCTGAAACTATATTCAGTTTATTTGTGAAAGAGAAAAGCTTTCTTAAAGGGATTTAGTAAAAACAACACAATAGAGCGGTTGAGTTAGCTGATGACATGTGAAATGCTCTCCAGTAAGACAACAGCTCATCAAGTGGATGGAATTTCCTGAAGAGCAATTGTAGAGTAACTAATGTTGCTTATCTGAGTGAGTTTGTATGATAAATCCCCATGTATTTTCTCTTTAAAATATTATCCTCCTTCATTAGTTAGAGAAAGAAATGAGATTTGATCTGCTGTCCAGTTAAAGAAATCTTTATTACACTCAGCCTTCTTTAGCTGTAGCACATGCTAGATCTATGGATTTCAATCCCTGAATATCCAAGCCAACAAATAATATCACTGAGCTATTGGTCACTGAATGTTTGAACATTTTCTAATGTTCAGAAAGAACAATTTCATTATTTTATGGAGGTACATCATATTCCTACTCTTTGCCTGTTTTCCGCTTCTTCATAGCATAGGTATGAAGTTAGAACAATTATTAAACACAGTCCTCTCAATTAACTCTTCTTCCCTTTTATCAGTAGCCTTGCAAAAAATTTATCAAGTGAGAACAAAGATTCTTAGTCAGGATACCTATTCTTTTTCCAAGTGCAAGAAATAGCTGATGAAAAAAAAAAATCTGACCATGTGTGATGCAATTTGGATTATTTATTTTCTGGCTCATTCCCTCATTAGAATTCAATTGTGGCTTTCTGTCCCAAGGATAAATATTTTAGTTTTCTGCTCTTTGTTTGGACTGCCAAGTCGAAAAGATGTCATCTTGCAATGCTTATCTCCTCTTATCAGTTTGTGAATATACTTGTCAGTGAACCAAAGAAGTGAAATGGGATTTCTCCATGTTCTCACCCAATGGTTTCATTAAAAAAAAAATCTTCTTCTGTACCATAGTGAAACTGAACACTGAAATATTAGGTTTATTCAACCTAATTATCTTACTCCTAGCTCATGAACTGGAGGATTTAAGCGTTAGTCTGTTTCTAGTTATCCTGCCAAGATTTCTGACTTGATGGAGGGGGGCAGTTTCATAGTACTTGGCCTCCCAACCTCTGTAACCTTTAGTTTCCTCTCTTCCAAATCATACCTTCTCCCCTCCTGCATGAAGATTGAAAGCCTATTCAGCTACAGACTGGCTGCAGACACCAAATCATTGCTAGTCATTTCAAAGTAGATCTTTTCCCTGTGCAATAATCTTCCTGAAAAAATAAGGTAAATGTTGTTGTGGCTGCTGAAAGAAACAGTCCAGAAGCTTGAAACAGTGCTCCCACTATTATTAGTTAGGCATTTTCTATTATTTTATTTAGTGCAACACCTACAGCTGCTCTCTAGGTTCACGGGTGAAATAATCCAAGTCCCTGCAAAGGAAAAAAATTTTTATATCTACTTCCATTAAATTACTTTTGATTACAATTTAAACTTCACTATAAGGCAGAGTATGACAAGTGCAGAGGAGATCATAAAGCAGCAGCGGAAGAGCAGAAATATGTTACTATTGGTTTGTTTTGCATTTCTTTATATTAAAATGATGATATAACACTGAATCATTAAGAATTAAATAGTTCCAGATTAGATGTCTTCAAGCACTACATACCCAGTGATGCTTTCCTGAAGTTATTGAACTATACGTCCAAGGTTTCTGCACCATGGAACACACTGAGATTACTTTGGAAACTCTGGGTTGACATTTCCTACACTATTAATTCTATTAATCCTACCCAGATGCTTGTTGGCATTATCTAAGATCAGTAAGAAGGGACTTAGTTTGCAGAAATTGATTCCTGTTCAGCATCAGAACATATTCCCACATCCAACTATTCAGTCATGCTTCTTTGCAGATACTCCATTCTGTTCCCTTCATCCATGTTTTCTGTTTCAAATTCCCTAACTTTACACTGAGTATGTTTGAACAAAAGATATTTCTTTTGTTTCTTCCTTTAGGACTGAGCCTCTTCTGAGTGTCCAGAAGGCTGTGTTGTACTCTTTCATGAGTGGATGGCGCTGTTGTGATTATACAGCAGTACTGAGTGTATTCAAACATATGATTTAGTTCAACACTAAACATAGAAAACATAGAAAACATTTGTTTTAATGAGAAGCATTTTTAAAAGGGAAAAGACAAAAATGACACTGGAAGAAAACACATCATATATGGTCTGAATTTTCCCTTACATTGCTATTTTGAGATAGACACTGCAATGATTCCACAGATGTTGTATTACTGCTGAAGGATATAATAACAGAATCTTGAAAGCCTGTCAAAGTTTCTCTCTGTCTCCTATTATAACAAGTAGAGTCAAGGACAGATTATTTTGAGTTTATAGAATAGAATTGATTATTGGCCAAGTATCATTGGACACACAAGGAATTTATCTTGGTTTCTCATGCTTCCCACTTTATGTGTT
Source organism: Laticauda laticaudata (assembly GCA_004320025.1). NCBI lineage: Eukaryota > Metazoa > Chordata > Lepidosauria > Squamata > Elapidae > Laticauda > Laticauda laticaudata. The sequence continues at coordinate 7,629 of BHFT01001998.1, read as the reverse complement.
GTTGTTTTTGCTACTTTAATGGCTTATCCATTCTTCTATCAAAGTTATATCCACATTCCTTTACAGACACATCTATTATAAATCTTGATTGGATATATGGACTCAGCTCTTCTAATGGCCAATCTAAAATGATGGGTAAACCTTGCACAGGTGGTTGGTCATTAGGGCAGGCACACCTGTCCTAATGATTCTGTCTGATGGAGGTTCAGAGATAGACCAAGAGTATCTTGGTGGCAGAATTGAACTGGCACATAGAATACTTGCAAGTTCTTTAAGGAATCTTTGCACAGGTGTTGCTGAATCTCCAAATTTTGACAAAATGACATATTTTGCATTGGGATACAAACTTTGCCCCTTATAACACAGTAAACATGTTATCTAATCCACCTTGCCACCCTCCATCTTCCTATGAATATTCATGAATTCTGATGTTATTTATAATGTAGAATGGTGATGTGTCTCTGAAGTCTTAATTAGTTGGAAAACAGGCATATGGAAAATTTAAGTGGTCTATTTGGATTATAAATAGGATAGAAGTATAGAATAGAATAACAGAGTTGGAAGGGACCTTGGAGGTGTTCTAGTGCAACCCACTGCTTAGGCAGGAAACCCTACACCACCAAATGACCAGACTAAGGATTATTGATACTAAATGAAGAGATTAAAAACCAATGGTGATGAAAATTCTATAATTTTAATTGGAGTGGGGTGAGCTAAATAATTTATCTGTCTTCTTAGCTCAACATAGCAACCATAAAAACCATGGGTGATACATTCTGGAACAGTAAGGATGTTCCATTCAGGGCTTTGTCATGTTCCATTAGTTTTGTTGAAATTTGTCGAATTACCATTAGATACTGCTGATGTTTCTTTGTTCTATGAAACAAGTAGTTAAACAAACTGAACATGCTCTTAACTTTATCAAATGCAGACAGGAAATTATCAGTAAAGTGGTCCTATAGAGTTAGAAGCAGGAAATAGAGTTCAGTGTCTCGGAACGGTAGCCAAATATTTCCGAACCAAAAAGCTAGGGCAAATTAATGACAGCTGCTTTAGCCTTCTTGTTTAGCCTGGAGCTTTAAGTCTCTCTGTTTGTACCTACTGAACTGTATTGCTTATATCCTTACAGGTTACACACAGGTTAGATATCTCTTCCAAAACTGATCCTTTCCCTAAACTCCTACCAGTAGAGAAGAATCTGAATTTGCCCATATTCTGGGGAAATGGAAGAACAAACCACTTTTTGAATAATTTTGAATAATTAAATAATCAGAACAATTTTGAATAATTCTGTGAACCAAAATCATTCTTATTCTGATAAGAAGCCCTCACAGAGTTTCAGTAGATAAATTTTGTAGAAATTCAATACAAGGACAGATTATTAGACAAACATAAACCTGCATCCAAAACTCAGGTTCCAGCTGCGTAAAGCTACAATGGAAAATTAGCATCAATAGCAACATTCTGCCTCCTATTTTATCCATTAATCATAATATGTTACATATCTCTATTCAGACTCTGTATGTGCATTTCCACAACTTTGTCTACACTTCTAAAAAGTGTATCATAATCAGTTCTGGAGTGCCTGAACTTTTGACAATCTCAAAATCCATACCAATGTCTTCTTCATTAAAAATGATGTTATACAAGACAGACACTGAAAGCCTAAGCTTTCTATGTTGCAATTATATATAGAGTTAATTGACAGTATATTCTATTGAACACTCAGCATAGCTGACTAAAGGAGTTCATTTAATTTTCAGTTAGAAATATGAACAATTTTTCTTGAGTGTTACCTATGAATCTGAAGTAAGAAGCTTATTTGTTTCCTTAATTCTTGTGATTTATCTGTGGAAATCGGTCACAAACCGCAGTAACGCTTTGAAATTTCTTATCATCTCACATGACATAAACTTGCTTGAGCAAATATCAGAAATCCTGCTTTAAAAAAAAAACCTTGAGCTGTGTTTCTTATTGTGTATGTGACTCAAGATCAAGTCTAGTTGAATCTGCTTTAGGAATTAGAAATGGGGAAGAAGTCATGTGTGTTTCTTAACATGTTTGTGTTCACAGTCACATTGCTGCTAAATATTCATAAGGACAGTTTCTAGGCAGATTTGAGAGCCTAGGAAATGATGCAGTTAGTTTAATGATGCAACACAATGTGCCTATACTTGGTCCCACAAGTTGCAAAGAATCTTTTTTTGAAGGATTTGCACAACCCTAAGTACTAATAAAACTGTAGATATTTTATTTAATAAATCACTGAAATAATAACCAATGAGTATATTTTATTTCTATTATGGAATTCACACAGACTGATAGGATTGCTATGAAGAACCTTTTTGGCACAATTTCCATTGAAACCTTCCTGAGAGTTCATTTATTTAAACAACACTTCTCAGGAGACCTTCATAGTGAATAGTGCTCATAAAGTATGTTTCTCAAATTACACATTCCAAGATTGACTTATTCATGCCAATGAAGCTATTACACATGAAGGGAGTTTGAGCACTAACAGATACAGGGGTTGCTGAATAAATACTTCCTCCTGTTTATTTCCCAGGTTTGGTGGAAGCACAAGGACATTCCTGTCAAGGCTAAGTTGTTTTGCCAGCACTGGGGCACTTTCATTGTTGGCTTTCCACTTGGGGGTGTCATTTGGGAGTGCTTTTTCTTTGACTTCTTTTGCTTATTTGTCCTGAGATTATGTGTATGAGCTTCCAGAATTTATGAGGTCAAAGGCCAAGTGAAAGGCTATAGTTCACAGGTCACGTGAGAGACTAACATTTGCAAAATCAAGGAAATGATAGGACAGTGCCAAGAGAAAGGTCAAGAGTCAAGTGAAAGGCTAAAGACAGATGAAAGCAAGAAGTCTGCACATTGACTAGACCACACAGCTGAATGCCCTCATGCCAAAATATTCATTACCAAGTCACCAACTCTGGGTCTCTAATAACCAGAGTCACAAGGGATGTACCAATGGTAGGACTCCAATATAACTCCAAGATAATCTTTGCTGCGGTCCATTTCAAATAGGATAAGCAATCACAAACTTTCACACACATTCAGCAATAATGTACACAAAGTTAACATGGGCAAGATCTTGCCAATGACTTAACTTTTCCTCATTTTGTTTACAAGCAGATCATGTTAAAAACATAGATCTAATTGCAAAGTTAGAAACAAATGCCATTAAGTCCAGTGGAGAAGTGAGTTTGATCTTTGGTCTCGGTTAAGATCAAGTTGACAGACATTGTTTGAGCTACATTTAGATGCTGTTTTTTTTTTTACTGTTGTTAAGTTAAATGAAGAGTCATCTTCTCTTTAAAGAGTATCTCTACCCTTACCAAACACAATTAATTATGTGGATAGTGAACTTTTATCTTGGAAGATTGTATTTGGTTTATATTTGTCGTTTTAAGGAATCATTCCTTAAACTGCTGGTTTATTGTATTTTAATTTTTCTTTGTTCTTGATACAAACGTCTAATTAATCTCCAAAATCTTTCCTATAATAAATATTCTTGGGGTATATTAGAAGATAATGTCAAAAACAAGGTCATTTTAGTTGCAAATATACATACATACATACATACATACATACATACATACATACATACGTACGTACATACATGCATACATTCATTCATTCATACATACATACATACATACATACATACATACATACATACATACATACATACATACATAGCTATAAGGTCCATTTCATGGGCTATTATTTTAATGGAACTGTTGTGTCTGTCACCAGAAGTATTACTGTAGTTTCAATTTAACCTCTAGTTTAACCACATATAAAATCATTGTGTAGTTCTGACAATGGAGTGGGAAACGGTCAGCATAATAGACAACTGTTACGGCTAAAGTTTGAAAAAACTTGAAGGAACAACAAACTTGATATCAAATTTTGGGCAATTGAAGGCTTTTCTACACAAATCCTTTTTCAAGACTAGATTTAAGAGGCTTAAATAAATGTGATTGGACATTGGAATACATTTCTGGATAATAAAACACCTAAATATTAAAACCACTTGCTAAAGGCAAAAAGTTCTTACTGTGTGTTTCAAGAGAGGCTGGGCAGCTTCATCTCTAGCTTTGGTTTTCTACATTGATTGGTTAGATATTCTACAAGACTCCATCCAACTTTATGATTTTATAAAACTGTGCAACAAGATACCAAGAGCCTGACTATTGAGTGAAGTTTCAGACACATCTGTTTAGGTGACATGCTTCCCTATACATATACGTTGATTAAAAATGGGGATACATCTGAAACTTCTTTGGATGTTCATGTAGCTAGGTGAGTACTTTAGTTACTGTTACTTTACTCTTTGTTTTAGTTACTGTTACTTTATTCTTTGGTACTGTGGGTCAGTCCTTTCAATCTATGAACAGAATCATTTGTGCCATTTAAAACTTTGGTTTTGCATTATATGTCATGTTTTTCTATCTCAGTTGGAATATAATTAGCATAATTCATATAATTAGTAATGGTAATGGACATTAGATGTTAAAGCAAAGTGCTCTTGTTATTATACATAATTATATATTTTATATGGAACGATTTGTGATGCTGTTTTCCTATAGTAGATATAGAAGATAAATGGCAGAGGTAATGTTAATTTAAAGGAATTTGATTCACAAAGCATTTAAATTATGTAAAGTCAAATTTTTCTCTTAGAATAAACATCCAGTTGAAGGCATACTGAAATTAATGGGGGAAGTACTTGCAATGTGAAGATTTTGATTCTAGGTGAGGAAACAGCTGGTTATTTAGAACTGTTTATTCCTTCTAAGTTTCTCTTTACTCTCCTAGATATCCCATTCATAAATATTATGGCTCTATATTTTAAAATATTTAAAACTGATTTTAAAAAGCTAGAAAAATGAAATACAACCAGCCTATTTAGGTTCAACCTGAATTAGAGACTGAAAAGAGAGAGGGCACTGAAAGACAGAACAATATTTAGAGAGCTGGTTAATTTTAAATCCATTGGGAACCATAAGTCTGGGCATTAATAGGCTTGGAGTGATAAAAGGAGCAATAATAGTGTGCATATATAGATGCCATTGTCAAAAAGGAGCAATTAGCAGCAAAAAACCACATAGGGCTAGGCTCATATGATGAACAGGTTGAAATGTATAATACAGTAGTAGTTGAAAAAAACACTAAGGAGTAAATCAGTTTTGACCTTGGGCTGAGTTATACAGGCAGGCCAAATCATTCCATTTCTTAAATGAAGGTAGAATCAAACAAGTAGAGGAGAGAAATCCAGAGGAATAATTTGAAAACAAAACAAACAAAACAGAAAGCATTATGAATCTGAACATTTAAATTCAGTCTCTCTCTTATGGTATAGAATAGGGTTTTCAGACTTTTGTAAATGGAAATTATTTGTGATATTTAGTTTTTTACTTGTTGCATAGAAAGAGGAGGATTTCTCATTTGTATGTTGTTGCAAACAGCATAAGATGTTTCAGTAGTGATTGAATTGCAATTTCAGGATATTCAAATTTGGTTCAGAAATTTATGCATGAGGAAAGGCGCAAATTTAAAACTGAATTTGATATGTGAATTAATTTGAATTTAAAATATGAATTTATGTGAAATCAGTCAAATTTAATTTTAATTTCTTAAAATCTGTACTATGAACAGCAACACTAGATTTCCTCCCTCATTCTGTTTTCACCTTTTATGTACTATTCACCATTTGTACCAGTTTGAAGGCATATCTAGAAAAGCATTCACATTTCACAAGTACTTAGATTAATTAAAAATATAAAAATAGTATACATATAGTGATCTTATACTTAGGATGAGTATTGATAGCAATGTTATTTTTGTTTATTTTTTCCCCCGTTGTGAATGTTTGACTGAAGTAATTTAAGCATCCATCTTTCCTCCTGCCTGTCTCCTTTTGCCAATTTGATTTTCATGGATAATTACTCCAGAAGACGTCCCACTTCAAAGGAATTTGAGACAGACGCACACTGTAGCCAAACTGTGCAATGCTAAGTTTCTTTATTAATTTCAACATTGCTCAATAGGACATCCTCCTCTTCCTCTTTTCTTTCTTCTTCACATTTATATCCCAGTGATTCCTAAGTAGGCTGCTACCTTGAATATTAAACAGACTTCTTGGAGACATGCACAATATATACACAAATAATTTCTGCAAAATGGCCAAGAAGGAAAGAGGAACTCACTTTGATTGATCCCTCTGGAAGAAGCAGAGATATTTTTCAGAGTGGGGGGGGGATGATAAGGAGTTAGGTTTTGAGTGTGTGCATGTGATGAAGGGAAGCAACTNGGGGGGGGATGATAAGGAGTTAGGTTTTGAGTGTGTGCATGTGATGAAGGGAAGCAACTGGTTGTGCAAGACACACATGCAAATGCTGATGATATACAGGGAAAGTTAGCTAAATCCATTTGAGATTCCACCTCCTCTAAGTCCCTAGCAAATAGCTCATCCACTCCAATCTCCAAACCCCCATGGAACAACCAATTCATATCCTTCACAACCCTAGAATTCCATAGAATAATATGGTATTTAGATACAACATTATGCTATTGTCAATATAATGAAAATATGCTGGAGACAAATACGTTTCTATGATGTCCTAATAAGGAAAAAATAATAATCTACTTGCAGTGTTCTTTAAAGTACCTGTCTATTTGTTTGGATATAGAAGTCCCACATAATCTTAGTTTTCTTATTCTCCCATTTGTGGGATCTACCTTTTAGACTTAGGAAAGTCTTGTTCAGGGGTGTCAAACTTAATTTCATTGAGGGCCAATCAGGATTGTGTTTGACCTCGGGGACTGGTGTCAGGTGGGTATGGCCTGAATAGGCATGGCCAACTCAATATCACTCATGTTGGAGGCACCTATGGTGACCCAGGAGGGGCTGGGGGAATGCATTGTCTCCAGTGAAGGAAGGTGAGACCAGGGAGAGCGTCCAACCCTTGTCCTCCAGAGGAGACTTGCTGTATGCTAGTGGTCAAGTGCTAAGTCAAGACCGACCTTCCTTCCTTCCTTCCTTCCTTCCTTCCTTCCTTCCTTCCTTCCTTCCTTCCTTCCTTCCTTCCTTCCTTTTTCTCCTATCTTCTTCCCTCTCCTCTTTCCTTCTTTTTCCTTCCTTGCTCTCTTCCCATCTTTTTTTTGGTCTTTCCTCTTTCCCTTTCTCCTTTCCTCGCCTTTCATTAAACATTTCTCCTTTTCCTTTATTTTGTTTTTAGTTTCTTTTGCTAGCCCTCTGCGAGTAAAAATGGAGCCCGGGGGGGCACATACGGCTCCTGGGCCCTTTTTTCGGCCTGGACGGCCACCTTAAGCCTTGAGTTTGACACTCCTGGTCTTGCTTATATTCTCTACAGATATTCCTGCACACAATACCAGCTATTTGATTGTGCAATTCAATGCATGCTTCTCCTGCTTGCATTTTATACCCTGACACTTTGAGTTGGACTTTCTCTTGCATTTCTTGCACTTTGGGTCTTGTTTAATGTGTGTGCGTGTGTGTGTGTGTGTGTGCGTTTATCTATCATCTATCTATCTATCTATCTATCTATCTATCTATCTATCTATCTATCTATCTATCTATATTTATCT
>BHFT01001996.1:0-18681 GCA_004320025.1 Laticauda laticaudata | reverse complement strand
GTTCCGTGTACCTTTTGTTTCCTCCCTCTTTCCATTTTCAGCTGCAGTGGATGTGAGTTGAGGGGATGGCCAAGAATGTTTGTTGCCCGTATATGTCGCGGATGTACATCATCCCCGGCGGAAAGTTCATCCATTCACAAAGTTTTTTGCAGCTCAAAACTTTTTGCATGGATGAAATCACAGTGGATGGATGCTTGACGTATAGAGCATATGAAACACATATGCAGTGAGTACACAATGGATGCATAGCTTTTTCCAATGTATGGCAAGCTTTTTTTAACATTTTACATCCTCTTTGCAACCGTAAGTGCAGTGGGACCGGGTCTAGATAATTTCTTTAAAAGAACTGGCTTCTTGGAGCTGAGATTTTGGCTAAAAATAACTTACTTTTATTGCAAAGTGGATAGCCTATAATCAGGGATGACACAGAAGGAGAATTAAAACCTAATAAAGATAGTCCTAACTAAATAATCAAGATATAAATAAATAAGGCTTCATTTCTTCTCTGGACATTCATCTGGGAATGGCATTTTCCTTTGCAATAAACCAGGAATTCCAAGATGATTCTCTTTTCATATTTCAAAGAGTTTTTAACAAACTTGAATTGTTGAAAAGTAGGTGAGAAGTTCAACCAAACACCCAAATCAACTGAAAATTGCTCGAGTCCAAGAACTGTACCTCTGAGTATAATAAACTTTTCCTTATCCATAATGACATTTTAGAAGAGCTACTTTAATGTTTTCTGAAATTGATGATCTCCCCATTTGATTAGTGCTTTGGGCCATTTTTGGGACATATTATTCTGCTTTCATTGAATGCCTGAGTATTTTTCAGTATGCTTGATGCCTGTTGTCTGATACCATATAGTGCCATTATCCCAAATCCTATCTATCTTTTCAATGGGAAAGACTTTTTCCATTAGACTGACACTATACTGGATTCAGACCCTGTTTTAAAAACTGAATCCTAATGAAAGCATGTCAGTTATACCAAGAATAGAAAACCTGCAGCCACTGCTATCACCTATTCTTCTCCTCCTTTTCTCTCTCTTCCTGTGGTCCCCAAACCATCCCTCTATCTATGCCATAAAATGTTGCCACCTTCCCCCAACCCCCCATTTTGAAAAATGAAGCAAATGAGCATTATTGCATCAGCCCTAAAACAGGCTAAACTCATTTTGAACTCAAGGGGAAAGTATCCAGCCCTTTCTCTAGAAAAACCAGTGCTTATGTGATACTCTGAATTTAACCCATCATTGTTTAAGGCCCTGTCATACTGCCCAGTGGATGCAAAACGGACAGAACAGAAGAGCAACGGGAATCGAGCAAAATTTTGTTTGTCCATCATCTGGTTATCGGCGCCGCTCAGTAACGGGCCAAAACATTTACATAACTGAAGCGGATAACACGGATGGGGGGAGGACGCAGGGCAGATGGAAAGCGGATGCGGACGGAAGCGCTAAGCGGATGGAAGCGGATGGGAGCGGATGGCACATCCGCAGGGCTTTCTGGGGGGCCTCAGGCAAAGAGGATGCGGGAACGGATACCAGCGGATGCAGAACGGATGCATACAGGCGTATGAACCGGATCGTACACTGCGGATTCACAGCAACCTAGGGAGGTGCAAGCAAGTGTCAGTAGATTAGCGCATCTTGCGGGAGAGATGCATATGTCCAGTCAGCCCTGCGAATATAACGAAGCAGCTCGAGCAGGTCACCCGGATCCTAGAGGAAAGACCGCTTCTCTCCAACTCACATTCGACTGCCTTGTCCTTGTCCTCGCCTGCATGTCTGCCTGCAACCTTAGCTGGCCGACGCTCCCCCTGGCCAGCTTCCTGCCAGCCTCCATCCTGCCAGCCTGCTACCCGACCTCCCTGTGCCAGCCTTGCTGTTGCGCTGCCTGCCAGCCTTGCTGCCAAGCCTCCTGCTCAGCCTTTCCTTGCCAGCCTTGGTTCCTGCCAGCTCCCTGCCACTCAGCAATCGCCCCAAACCATGCTGAAGCATAGCAAGCCTTCAGCCATCTGCTGGCAGCCCTTGCAAGTAGGCACAGGGCACCATCTTTCGCCCTGGCCCTCCACTCCTGCGTTCGTTGCTGGGGCTTCCGCGGAATGGGCTTCACTCTCTGGCGGCTGCGGCGCTTCTGTTGCCTCTCTGCTTTCTGGAGGAGCTGCATGGACAAGCACTCCAGCACAGCCGCACCTCCACAGCACCTGCACCCTTCACCCCTGACGACTGAGCGACCAAAGAAGGAGTCCAGAGACTCATTTTTGTCTTATAGCTTGTTGTTAATAAAGTCTATTTTGATTCACAACACTTGGCTTGCATTTCCTTTTTTTTAATAAGTCTTGCTGAAACTTTTAGAAATGGTTTTACAGCCCTTTGCATGCTTGTGGGATGGGTTAAGATAGCTGTTGGCGTGGTGCAGCGGATACCTTTGGGATGGGGTAATAGCTGTGGGATAAGATTAAACCCCAGTGCAAGCATAGTGGGCCTGTAGTGTCCCCTTCCCAGGTGCCACACTATAGCCCCGGTTAATTCTATCATCAAGGCAAGCGTATGGATATACAATCATCCACACTATGTAACATAAAATCACAAACTCTTTATGTAAAATGCTTCCGGCTGTTCATCGTGTAGGTCCACTTCATATCTACTACTATGGCACAGTATCTCTTCTCATTCCGGTGTGGATGGAGACGCACGGCTGACGCGACAGCATCCATCACGTAGCAGTGCATCTATCTATCCTGTGTTGCCCCGAGCTGGGTCCACTGCATCCAGCTGTGGGTTGCCAGTTTTCTTCAGCGAGGTTGCGCTGTTCGTTCTTCCCCTTCACGCCTGAGAGGGGGTGTTCTCTGTTTGGGCTGCTCTTTTGCACATCCCTCAACGTTGTTCCTATCAGTGTTTCGCCCTTTTGCCTCCATTCCTCTTCGGAGGGCGCTGGCCGGGGATAAGATCCCCCATGTGCCTTGTTAGTGACGGTCACCGACCGCGCCTGTTTAACTGCAAGAACGGGGTTATGCGGAGTCTGCGCACTGAGACATTATAGTGCAGGATGCAGCCAAGCTTCCATGAATCTTCCTCAACGTTCTCCTGTGGTCGATGTTCTCGGCAATAGGGTGGTGAGAGTTACCTGGAACCTGTTTGGCCAGATGACCCAAACCAGGCGTTCTCCCACCCACCTTCGCCATTACGCCTGGCACAGCCTGTGAGGTGTGTGAAGAGGTGCGCTCTCTTCACGAGGTGAGAGGTCTGGAAGTGTAGTGCTTCATGAGGGAGGGTAGAGGGGTGTGGTGAGGTGTAGATAGGCGTCATCCCGTACGACCAATGAAGATACGCGTGCACATACCTTCGTGTGCCTCGTCTGGACAAGGGTCTGGAGTGCGGGGGAGAGGGCGCCGACGATGAAGGTCTGTGTTGCCTGTTCCTCTCCTTGAGGTGACTGGTCGTTGTAATAACGACTTCGCCCCTGGGCCATCTGAAGATGGAGTCCGTTGCCTCGAGCAGCACCTCCGATGTTACATTTTGAATTCTTGTAGTGACTCATTCATCTTGACCCACTGCGGGGCGGGAAGGAGGAGGGGTGGATGCCTGAAAGAAGCCCCTCTCGTCATTTGAATAAAGTGGAACCCAGACTTGGCTGGTCTTTGCACGGCCCAACGTGCTTGACCAATCGCCTCCGTGCTTTTTCTCTAATGGTTGTGTGGGATGTTCCCACCTCTGTATCACCTTCTGGTTCTGCAACTTTCTTTCCATCCTTCTTCGGCGAGTTGGAGGGGCATCTGGAGTGAGCTTCCTTCCTTTGTTAATTCTTCGATGATGGCCTGCACCACTTCTCTACCTACAATGCTGATGGTGTTGGTGGGCACCTCTCCAAGTCCGTACCCTGCTGGCTTCTCCTGGTGAGGCCTGGTCCCTGAGGCCGCAGGCTGGCGCAGAGTCTGAGTGCCACGTTTTTTTGAGTTCCCAAGGTTTCCGGAGGCTGGGCCTGGAAGTGTCGGTCGTCTTGCGCCTCTTCCTGGTCCAACCTGGGGTGTTCAGCGCCCGCCTGGCCACCTCGGAACTTTCAGTCAACATAGGCTGGAGGCATCAACTCGTGAAGTATCTGGAAGTGCACCAACGTGTCTTGCTCTCTGAAGTCTCGCCCAGCCATCAGTCTTACTCATAGTACAGTCCAGTGGATCCTCTGCTCTTGCATGGCGAAACATCCTATCGTACCCAGACACTTCTTGGCTGCCACACTTTTTACTTTCCCGTAGTAAGAGTTCACAGAGCCTGTATGACCTGGCTTCGCAACTGTTCGCAAAAGCGATCGCTGTGGCTTTGCCAATAATAGGACTTGTTGTTTCTCATCAGTAGGGCACCATCGCACTGGTGTGATTGCTGTGAATGTAGGTATAGAGGCAGATGAAGGACTGCAGAGGTTCCCACCACTCTGTAAGGTGCTGCTGTTTTCTGAAAAGTTTGATGATTGGGCGCTCAGATGTTGTTTTGCTCCCCCTTCTCTTCATCACTGCCCAGTATAGGGTGGTCGCCTCTTGCATCCCTCTACCGCAGGGCTCTAGGCATGCGGCTGCGTAGCATGCCTCGTAGAACACTCCCTTCAATATCCGAGATACGGTCCCCTCTTTGCTCTCGAACGTCCTTTTTCCAATTTTAAACGCCTCTTGGCTTTCCCGCCTGCTGTCATTCGCCATTCTTAGGTTCATCTGTTTCCCTGGTCATCATCCTCGCATCCGTGCTCTCGCGCGCTTCCTCGCCTGCATCCTGAGCAGATGCGAATTGCCGGATGCGCAGCAGGAAGGTACCTACGGATATAGCGGATGGCAGAACGGATGCCAGCATGGATGCGCTAGCGATGGCGTAGCGGATGCAGACAGACGACTTGGATACAATTTTCGCACGACTAACAAAGTCTAATTGGCAGTTGCTTTCAAACGGAGACGTTGTTATGAAGCGGATGAAATCGTCAATAATAGGATGCTCGCTGTACTGGATTTACACCGACGAACCGCAAACCCGGCAGGCAGTCAGAGTACGTACACGCGTTAAGGACAACGGCAATGGCAAGACTTTTTTGTCCCGTGTGGCATGGCCGATCCTCTTTGCATCCGTTGGTGCAGTGTGACAGGGGCTTTAATTAGATGTGTTGCTGAAGTGTTTGTCTATGTCTGTCTGTATACTATGTCTGTATAAATTATTTTTCCTCAGGAATTACCTGAATTACATGACCTTTTCTCCACATTGCTTGCTAAGGATGATAAGATTTAGACAGCTGTGCAAAAAGAAATCATCAGCCATTGCCACTTTTGTTTTGTTGTTTTTTTGAATGAAACAACAAGCTAAGGATACCATGGAACAAGCAGTGGGATTTGAAATCTGTAAATTAACAACCTTTTTAAAAGCTTTCATTTACTGGAACTTTTTGAGTAGTCCACTTTGTTTTCTCAGGTAGTGTTGTTTGTTAATTATCTTAAATATTCAAAGCATCGTAGCTTCCAGTTAGTTCGGAAGAAGTGTTACATCCCAAGTAACATTTTACTGATCTAAAAATATTTCAATAGCTGTTTTAATATTGAAGATATATGAAAATGTTAACTTCACAGGAAAATACCAGTTATAAAAAGCCATCAGCAAAATACATGATTAGTCTCTCTCTGTTCATTTCTTTGGGTTCTTTATTTGTTTTGCTTATATGAAACAACTATCAGTTGCAAGAGGGAATTTTTCTCCGACACACATCAGATTAAGTTCTTAGATCTGAGAATCTTAGCAACAGAACAAATATTCAATAAGAGCAACAAAAACAAAAAAGCAGTTCAATTTTATGTATTCAAATACAGCATTTGCCAAACTATAATAGGTTAATAAAGCCAAATATGATATACAAGCTTGCATAAACCTATAAAATGTGTTACAAACCTGGTACAAATCTATTTCTGTACTCTGCAATATGGTAGATTCATATATCATGATGACTTCATATAACCTTTAAACAGTATTATAAATCTTTTTTTAATACTGTTGGGATTTTTTAAAAAATATAATTATGCCCATAAGGCAATACCAGATTTTCAGTGCTATTTATGGCTTCAGGAGGCATTAATTGCTCATAGAATATATAGCATAAGAGACTCTCATCATCTGAGATGTAAATCATCCACAAAAGTATTGTTGAAAGGTCCTTCTCTTTGTGTGATCTATATCCGATTCTCCGCTGTGCGTATATGCTCCGGTCTTAGACAAGCTATTACAGATAACTGTCCCAAATGCTGTGAGTCTGTTTTTATTCTCTCAGGCACAAGCAATGCGAGCAACAGCGCATACAGAAGTTCTGTGTTCCTGGCACTAGCTTAGCTTTTCTTTTCCGTATAAGGTCCCTTGCCTGTTTTTTTACCCTTTTTTCTCCCTCTTGCTAAGTTGATTTTTGCTCCCGTGACATATTCTGTATTTGTGCTCTATTGTCTTCAAAACCCTGTTTGGAGTTGTGCTTGGATTCCTGCCAGAGCGGCATAACTCCCGCTGGCCCGTACGGAAGGGACAAACTCTGCCATAGGTGGTCTAAGATTTTAATTATCGGTTTTCCCATAATATACTTTAGCTTTAAGAATAGTTTTCATAATTTCGTATCTGGGCAACTCTTCCTGTCTTGTCCTTTCTTGTGAAAGTATCATTTGCTTGGTCTTTTTTGTTCTGTTTGTTTTGCTGTAGTTTGGTAATTTTCTTCTTTGTTTTGTTTAAGGCGTTTTCAAAATTATTCCTTTTGACCTCTTTTCTCGCTATTTTTTGTCTAGTTTCTTAAACTTACTCAGGCTTTTTGCTCCCTTGAGATACTTAACACCCAGTCTATAGGGATTCTTTAATACCTTTTTATTTGATTCCTTTTCCTATGTAAGTTTGTTTTATGGCTGACCTGATGTCCCCCTTGGGCTTTTCCTGTTTTTGTGACACTACTGTCTTTCTGAAGTTCCCTTTCCATAATATCTTAAAAGTTAGCAACATATCTTGTAAGCTGAATATTGTTAGTACTCATTGCATGCACCAACATAAAACACACACCTCTGCAGAAGACTCTAATGTTGGAAAAAGGGAAAAGAAAAAGGAGAACAACCAGCACCAAGATAGGTGGGATTAGTTACACTGGTGGAAGACTTGAGGTTAGGGAAACAATGGTCATGGATAAAAATCTATTGAGATTTAACACCAACTTGATAGTACATAATCAATAAATTACACACACAATGGGTATACATTCAAATTTGTTCTACATAAATCCATAGCACATTGAATAAAGTTATGAGCCAATATACTATGGACTTTTTTTATGATGAACTTCTTCAGAGAGATGAAAACTTATGTCTGGAAGTTAAACAAAAAAAAAAGAGGGGGAGAATCTTCCCTTATAGGATTATGTCATTATAGTATACTTTGTTTTCGGTCTATTCTGTTATTAATTTCTATTTCTACTGTACAACTAAATAAATAATTTGTTCTACTGTACAAGTAAATAAATAATTTGTTCCACTGAATGGTCATACTTTTATTCATTTCAACATAACTGTGAGGAGATATTCCAGTCTTTCTGTTCCCTTTTTTACTTGTTGATTGTCTCTTTTTAATGGTATGTTGTTTATGTCTATGCCTAATTATGTTGTTGATGGCTAATTTGTCAGAGTGCAGTGCTTCCAGGAATTCTCTAGAGTTTTTGGACTTGACTTGGTCTAGGATGCTCACAATTTCCCAGTTGAAATTGTGGGTAAGTTTGCCATGTGTTGTGAAATTTAGCTGATTTCATCATGTCTTCTGATTGCTAGTTTGTGTTCATGGATATGCTCTGCTCGTCTTTGCCTGTTTGTTCTATACAGTGGCTGTTACAGTTCTTATACTATATGTTGTAAGTGACTCCTATTTTTTCTTCTTTTGGGAATACTGGTCTTTTGGTTTACTTAGGATGTTTTCGAAGGTTTTAATTTGTTGTATTTTATAATGATGTCATGTAGTTGTAACAGTTTGTTGGTTTCTGAGATGTTTTTGATGAATGACCATATTTTATTTTTCACAGCTTGTGTTGGTTGTGCTATGCTGGGTTGAGTGGCCAGGAATAGTGATAAAGTTGCATGGATATCTATTTTGTTGGAAGTTGTATAAATTATTAGTTTCCTTTTTCTGATATTCAAAATTGCATGGTGTGTTTGTACTCATCTAAGTAGTGTTCTTTCGTAGCTTCTCTAGTGGGAGGTTGGGTTGTTATTTGGTAGTGAAGCAGTTGGTGTGGGTGGTTTTTTCAAAAGATGTGTATTTCTATTTTTCCATCACTGTTTCTGCCAATGAGGATTCTGGCATGTTGTAATTTTTTTCTTCCCTTTTACACTGTATTCCTTTAATGATGCTGTTGATGGTTTCATGTGTGTGTGCTTCTTTTTTATTATGACAAAGGTGTCATATAAACTGAATCCATATTTTGGGTTGTATGCATGGGAATGCTATTGATTCCAGGTATTGCATTATGGCCTTTGTTATGAGTCTTGAAAGCAGTGATCCCATGAGTGTTCCTTTGATTTGTTGATATATCTATCCATTAAATTGAAAATAAGTGGTTAGGTAGAGTTGATAAATCCATGATTCTGGGTGTTCAGTATTGGTGTATCTGATAAGGTCATTGGTAAGGTATATTACCCAAATTACCTCATAAGCTAATTTGGGTAATGAACAGACCTGCCAACCCCTGGTAAAGGAAAATCTGGAGACCCATGAAAAAAAATCTGGAGATTCTGTAAAAAACATCAAAGATTAAACAAACACCTTTTCCATCGAGGGAAAGTCATTAACAGTTTATTTAAATGTTTTATTTGGTGTTCCCTGTTATAAGAAGATGCAGCTTTCTTTGATGATTCTAATAGGTCCATCACTAGGACGAAACTTATAGCAAGGTGTCATTTTCTTCGGATTAAGCCAACTTCATGGCCAAAATGTAGACAATGTGCCATCAAGCCTTAAACAGGAACGATTGTCAGTTTTGTTCTTTACGAACAATGCTAAAAAGAGCGCTCTTCCTCTTGCATTTACTGATGTGGGATCACAAGAACTGCTTCTGGCAATTCTGCGTCAGGTGCTGGGAAATCCCTTTGCTGAGGAGGAACCAGGCTGTTTCATGTGTGCAATGTACCACCAAAGAATGTCAACACGATAATTGGAAATACCTCAGTACCCCTTCCAATTGCACTCAAACCACTTTTGCTCCTTAGCCAAGCATCCCACCAATGTCCCACTATCAGTAAGTGACTCGGTAGTAGTCCACAAAATTCTTCAAAAAGCAGCATCTACTGGAATTTCCATGAAATTGCATCATTACCTGTCATAGCAAGTACTCCACATTTTTGCCATTCTGCTTCAAGGCGGCTGACGGGCTATGTTTACCAAACTGCCGTTTTGAATCAAACTTCTTCCCTCAATGGGAAAATTTTCCAAGAAATATATGCAAGCGGACCTTTTAAATAGAAGTGCGGCAGCATAGAAGAATTTGTTGTACTTTGTTTCTGTTATGTACCTTCATTTTAAGAGCTTGTTTGAGAGTGGCCTTTGTAGCTTTCCACCAAGATAAATGTTTCTGATGTTCCATATAAAACATTTCCTCATCATTAAGATCTTCATCTGTAGGTTTTAGCACTCACAAGGACTTTCAGGCTCACAATGCGGCGTTTGCAAATCTTTCTTGGCCAGGGTCAAACATAGAGGTGCAGAACTGGACTGTTGGCTCACTCTCTGGCAGTACGTTTGTTGAACTGTTGTGAAACAGCTGAATTGATGCATTATGGAACAGGAAGAACTGGTTCCAGGCAGAGGATTGAAAAATGCCAAATCCTTAAGTTGGTTAAACCTTTGCATCTGAAAAACCTTCACTCAGAAAGTAAGAGCTTCAGACTTGGAAACTTCTTGAAAGTGCTCTTTCAATACAGTGTTCCAAAAGAAAGCCAACGGCAGGTGACATGCTTTAACACTTGCTGATACTCTTGGTTCACAAAATTTCAAAGCTACTCTGCAAGCTTATCCTTTGCATTTGGACTCTTATCAAACCAATAATATAGGTCGATAAGCACATACCTCAACATTAACATCAATAATCTCTGTGAAAAGAATCATTTGCTGCAGTTGCAGGCAAAGATGAGCCAAATGAAACATGGACATCCAGAAATAAAAAATGCTTTGGATTTTTGTCTTACAGCGTGATGCAATCGAAATTTGTTGCGTCCAATCATACCATTAGGTATTGTCCACCACTTAGGCTAATAGCATTCAGCCACCGCATTCCATCTTTGTGAATTTTTGATCCATAACATTCAAAAATGGGTTGCAGCTTTTCTCCATCAACCCCACTGTAACACACACATCAATAAAAAATGACTTGTGAGCATTTTGATCGATATTATATCAAAATATATGGATAGTTACAGGGTTCATCTCTGTTTAATCCCATTGTCATTTGAGCCATCTATACCCAGACTGAAGCGGCGATTATGCTTTTGCAATGATCCACTAAATAATTGTGGCAGTGGCGGACCCCAGGGCAACGCTTTAATATTGCTGAAGTTTTCGTGCCTCCTGAGGCATAGGCTGCTGCATCTGCTATCAGGCAAATATTTCCTTTGACAACAAAGCGGCCCAAAATGATCCGCTGTTGCAATTGGCAGGTTGTGTATGTACTAAAGAAGGTTTAGTTATGGATAACCCTCAGCTTTAATAACATTGCCCTTCTCAGAATTCCCAGGTTTTGAAAGAAATCTTCGATATAGAAGTTACTCTTTTCTCATCTTCAACTCTTCTCCTATGATGTATCTGTTCACAATGCACTTTACATTCACGTAAGTCCTTGATGGTGGCAATTAGTAACAGATTCACCACATGGTATACAGAAGAAGCTATATCGGTCATTGTCAACTGCTTTTACAGGGTATTCTTTGGCCTAAGAGGGGTTGTACTTTACCCGATATTTCGCTGCTCCATCATATTTTTGGCCAATCTTTTCAGCTGGTTCTTCCCGGTCCATTTCAGTGTCAGAATTCAAATCTTCTATTGAAAAATTGCCTCTTTTTGCCATGTTTAGACTACTGGGAAACTAGCCTCGCAGGACCTACTCCCCTTTCAAAAAGATTACCGTATATACTCGCATATAAGCCGAGCCCCAAATTTGAAAAAAAAAAAGTGTTTTAAATTTGTCGTGAGATTGAGGAGCCTTGTCGTGAGACTGTGAGAAATGATAAAAAATCATGAGACTCACGGCAGAACCGTGAGAGTTGGCAGGGCTGAATGAAACATCAGCAAGACTAAGGCCAGAGAGTGCCAAGGCCTCTCATTTCAACCCTGAACTACAATTATTATTCTCTATCAGAATCTTGAATTTGATAAACATCAGGTACATTTTATGTAGGACTTTTCTGGAGCATAGAATTCCCTGGGTTCAGTTCACATAATTTAACAGTAATTTGTTTCTCCTGGTGCTTGTTCCTTTCTTTTACTCATATAACTAAGGATGGATTTAAAAACATTATCTATTTTGGTAATTGCTTTCATTATAAAACTATTCTTACTGTTAGTTTTTCCTAATATTGAGTGAGCCTGAAAGTAGGCCACATTAGGAAACACACATCACAAGTATACTGGAACTCTGTTTTATTGTTATAGATATAATAACAGAATTGTGAAAACTTTCCAGGGTTTCTTTCTGTCCATTCTCATACTATACAGAATCAAGGCATTATTATTTTTAGTATCTTTCTCAGAACTAAGTCTTTGCTTGCTTTCATTTTTACTCTCAGTTCTGTTAATGCATCTTCATTCCTTTATCAATATTGGCTCAGCATTCTTCTATGTTATTTATTCAGTTGAAATCTGATTTCATATAATTGCTTGTAATCTAAAAATGTAAAACTTTCCTAAAAATTATTCCATTGTTATAAAACAGTTCAGAGGCATTTGGAATCAAAAGAAGAATTTAAAAAAAGAATAAAAATTATTGTATTCAGGCCCTGACTTCATCTAAGTAATTGCAAAAATAATATCCATGGTCAAACCAAAAAGTTCCAAACCAAGGGCTGGATAGCAAAACAGAGCTGTTGGTTCTTGCTGGGACTGGTCTTCCTAGGTTTGGGAATGATAGATTATGTTCTTAAATAAATAGCTAGACAATTGCTATGATGGAACAAATGTTAGCAATATATTATTCTACAAGTCACTCTTCGGCCCCATAAACTTCTTTCTTAAACAGATGGTGCCTCTTGAAAAGGAGTCTGTATTTAAAAATACAGGTTCTAATCAGCCTCTCAATGAAATCACTGCTTCACCATCATCCATCTTTTTCTCTTCAGACAATGAATCTTTCAGAGGTTCTACCTGTCTTTAAGTATCAGAACAGCTGTCTTCATTTATCTGGAGATCTGTCATGTAGAAGATAAGGTAGAATTGTGCTGTCAGAAGACAGTACAAGAAGCAATAGACTTAAATTGCAAAGAAATTTCAGTTGGATATCATGAAAAAAATCTTAACAGGAAGATCTGTTCACAATGAAAGGTTCCATGTGAGGTGGCAAATACTTGTTCACTGGAGTTATTTAAGCAGAAATGTTACAGCTATTCTCAGGAATCTTGTGGTAGCAAATTCTTCACTGAACTAAGGATGGGATTAGATATTCTCCAAATTCCTTCCCAATCCTAATTCCATTATTGCATCTTTTGAACTTGAAGACAATATAGAATAGGTCATAGTCTTCTCTGTGACATTTCTTTAATTGCTGAAAGAGTGCCAGCCTTTTTTCCAAAACTAAAACTTATTATCTTTCTTGACCCTATTCCAATTTTTTGAAAATTTTCATAAAATATGGTGTCCAATTACATATATCCAGGATTGAAAACAATAAATCTACAGATCATTTCAGGCACTATGTCATGTGGAATACTTAGGTTGCTTGGGTTATCTGACCTTCCTAGCCCTCTGCTAACAATGTTTTAATGATGTCTGCAGCAGGAGAATCTTTTGTTGTTTCTTATTGTAACTTTAAGTCGCTTCTGAACATATAATAATGTTCAGAAGTGGTTCAAGTAGACACTTCATTGATTCATTGGAGTATAAAGTTGATATAAAGCATAATCAGATTTACAAGATTTTGTTATTATAACCAATAATACTGTACTTCCTGTAGAGTTGCTTTTCTGGTCTAGCCTGCCTAATGGAGATTGACATCTTCTATGCTCTTAGTTATGATCACTGATATCATCTGCAAATCTAATAATTATTCAGTTCATTATGTCACCAATTCTTAAAAAAGAATGAGGCTCAGAGCCAAATCTAACTATCCGAATTGATACTTTTTAATGATTGGCCCAGTTTCATGAAGAACCACTGATGAATTTGCTTTAATTACTATTGTGAAGTTGTTTGGGGATTTATCTAATATTCATTTGTTTTTAGATCCTCCCATATTGTATTGTTTTATCCAGGAGTGGGATTCAATTTTTTTAACAACCAATTCTGTGGGTGTGGTTTAGGTGGTGTGGCTTGGTGGTCATGTGACTGGGTGGGAATGGCCAACTCACCATCACTCATGTCAAGGGGCACTTCTCCTCACCTGGCCTCTCATGACAGTGGGAATGCTGAAATGGTCATAAGTAAGAAAAATGGTCATCAGTCACTTTTTTCAGTGCCATTGTAACTTTGAATGGTCACTAAATGAACAGTGGTAAGTCAAAGATTGCCTGCACAAAAATATAAAAAGCTTCTTTGCTTGCAAAAAGCTGCCCTAAATACCAATCATTAGATTAAAAAATACCTGCAAGCCAGAGTTACAAATCAGGCAGAGCACCTTGAGGAATGAAAATAGTTAAAAAGCAGAGATAACTATCAAGCAGCCAACTCTTGCTCATAAAGTGAAACCCATTTAAGCTCTCCAGAAAGAGCACACCCAGGAAAAGCAATCCTTAGAACCATTTGCACCACTTAAAAATACCAGCTGATCTCACTCACCTCACAAGATAGCCTAAGGAAATCATCCAGTTTTAAGGAAAGGTCACATGCCCCACAGAAAGGCAGTAAAAAAAATCTCTGCCAAGCTTGCATCCTACCTCTTGGAAGTACACCCCAAAAGCAAATTTCCAGATACCACTAAAGCAATGAAGGAAGGCCCCCTCCCCAGATAGAAAAAGAAACCATAAGGCAGGAAAAAATTCAAATACAATACAACTAATTAATCACAAGAGTAGCTGTTGCTTGTTGAAACTGAATAGGGAAAATTATCCCATTAATAAACACAGGATTAAATGTCACCAAGCACAGAATTAACCTTTACCAAAAACTAGTTTTAAACCAAAACTCAGAAAGGGAATGTAAATTCACATTTGAATGTCAATATTTCCAGCTAGCCAAGAAGCCTTGCTAAATGTCACTCATCTTGGTTCCCTGTCATTAAAAGCTTCTTTCTGTTGATGATGTAATTTTTTTAATCATTTATCCTTTTTCCCTTTTGTTTTTCTTCCATTTCCTAAAGTGTGTGTGTGTTGTTTGTCTATTTTAACTGAAAAAATTAATAAAGTTTATTTTTTAAAAAAGCTTCTTTCTGACAGCTCTGCTTCATTATTCAATTATTTCTTCAAAGTGCTGATTGTCCAGGGAAGTATTTCCTCCCAAAAGCAGTGTAAAAATCTTAACACAACCCTTCCCCTTTCAGAAAGCCAAGCATCAGAAGCTCCGGAGACAGGAAGTCTAGGCATACTGGCAAGAATATAATAAGGGTGGAAAAAAAACAAAAGGAGATAGCTTGTAACTCCCGCTTCTCCAAACTGTTTAGAAAGTTAACAAGGGGTTCTATGGAACTGTTCAGAACCGGAAGAATCCCATCTCTGGTTTTATCTCCAACTCACTATCTGCTACAGATCTTAGTAAATATAAGTCTTGACTCATTAAACAGATCTGTATATGTCCAATTGGTCATGCTAGTTGCAAATTTTTGAATACTAAATATGAATGAATGTTTAACTTCCTCAAGTTCTTATCATTCCAAATTCAGCTTTCTATCACTGACACTTTGTGATTTAAAAAAATACACACATAAAATCTATCAGACTCCCTCTGATACCTCCAGCTCAAACACACCCCAACCAGGCACCCAGATGAAACCTTAACTTCCTAATAGATAATAGCCATCCTTTCACGCGAAGCCAAGCTGCACTGAAGGCCTCCACACAGCGAAAGAGTGTTGCAGCCAATCAAAAGCCACAAAACAACGACAGAAGAAACCAGAACACCAATCAAACAAACTCCAAAGTCAATAAACACCAGGACCAAAGACTCCCAACCAATCAGGATGTAGAAAAAAATATCCTGGCACACATAGGCTAGCACTCAAATTTAAAACAATGGTCATGTGAGAGCCTTGACCGCCACATACAAACTCCTAATAGAGAAAGCCTGATGAATGGCATCGATGAGATTCTTGCTGAAACGTTGCTTGACACACTTTAAAAGCACTACGATGCACGATGGGATGATACCCGAAGGAAGCCTGAAATAATATATAGTATATACTATATATATATATATATATATATAGCTATATGTATCATATAGAACTATATATAGTATAGTATTATATATTAGTATTGTATATATAATATATTTGTTTTTTTAAAGCTCTCGCGGGTACTTACATTTGTGCTGTTTAGCTTCCTTCGGGTATTATCCCACGTCATGTAGTTGTTCTGTTAAAGTGTTAGCTCATTGTAGTTCTGTTAAAGTTGTAGCAACGTTTCAACAGAATCTCATCTGCCATCATCAGGCTTCTTTATGGAAGTGTGTCTCACAGTTCCTCTGTTTCAAATTTGAGGCTGCGTCTATTCTGATTGGCTATTAACCTGGGTCATGTGTTCACTGACTTGGAGTTTGATTGTGATTGGTGTTTCTGCGTTTCTTCTGTCTGTTTTGTGGCTTTGATTGGCTGGCAGCACTCTGTTCTTGTTGTTGGAGGCTTTCAATGCAGCTTGGCTTCGTGTAGAAAGGACGGCTGCTCTTCATCAGCAAGCTGGGTTTCACCTGGGTGCCTGGTGGGGGGGTTGTTTGAGTTGAGGCATCAGAAGGAGTCTGCTGCGTGGCTCAGGTGTTTGTCTGTTTTGTGTGTGAAGATCTTTCTATTTGAGAGTGCAGGCTTCCCAGATGATTGACAGTCTGCTGGAATCATCTCTTTTATTCATGCTGTCAGGTCTTTTTTCAATCTCTATGGCTTCTCTGATGATCTGTGGCTGGGTTTCTATTAGTGGCTAGGGTTTTAGTGCCATTGAAGTTTGAAGTTGTGACCTGTGGTTTTCATGTGTTGGACTAGTGAGGAGTGTTGTTCCAGCTTTTTTACTAGGCCATTTTTGTGTTCATGCTAGGCGGGTACTTATTCTTCTATTGGTCTGATCCAATGATATGTGGCGGGCATGATGTACAGGGAATTTCGTATATGCCTTGGTTTTCAGGTCAATTTTGTCTTTGGGTTCCTCAGGATGGCTGCTATTTTTTTGTCTGTTTGAAGGCAGTCTTGATGTTGATGCCTGTGTAGGTATCTTTACTGATTTATCTGCTAGTACCTCTTATGTAGGGCTAGACAGCCTTGTTCCATAGCGTCTGTTGGTCTCTAGGTCTCTGTGTAATGTCTAGTGTGTTTTGTGATCAAGTGGTCGATTTTGTTTTTTGTGGAAGCCATTGGCTGCTCAATTACTTCAGTCCAGGGTGCATAGTTCAGTCTAATACCCGAAGGAAGCTAAACAGCACAAATGGTAAAGTACCCGGAGAGCTTAAAAAACAAAATATATATATATATATATATATATATATATATATTCATATATATATATATACTATATAATATATATATATATATATATATATATATATATATATATATATAATCATATTATATCAGTATAAATAATATATCATATTATATATCATAAAGTAATCAATAAAGGCATTCTAACTGGTACAAAAAATTGAGCAAGTTTTGAATTTAGTGAGTTATATGTCAAAATATGAATATGTTTTTTCCCTACTTTCCAGTTTAGTCAAGCCACACATGTGGTCTGTATCACAATGGCAAGCTAATTACTTCAGTATGCTTGGAAATGAATGAGTCTGATAACATATTTATCAAATTGCAGTGTCTAAAGTTTTGAAGGGATGCTTGTAAATTTGCTATCCTACCCAAGGCGCTTCACAAACATTCAAATTATTGTGTCTTGTTCAATTTTGCCCTTTTTCTTTACAAATTGATATGTATCCTTATACTGTGTTATAATCTTTTGAAATATTATATAACAAATAAAATTTTCAGGCCTGTGACTAAAAATTCCAAAACCAGATTCATCCAGCATTACTTATTTTTGAATAAAAGTTCATCTGTGATTCATGTAAAAGTAAGAAAATTCTTAATACAAATGAAGCTGATTATTTCTCTCTTGTATATGTCGTTTATCACTACTTTACATTTCCGACCTCCACAGATAAGCTTTTATTTCCTGGTACACAGAGGGCATTCAGTAGAAGGAAGAGAAATAGCTTAAATTTTAATGAGCTGGTAAGATGGGTTAGCTCTCTGGAAAAAATATGTGAAGAAATATGCACATTCTTCCCAGAAGCAATAATGCTGGGAAGCTTGTTCACACAGAAAAAAGAAAGGAAAAGTGATAAAGTGGGAGTCAATGGACCACTTAATTTAAATGGCCAAATGATGTATAGTGATTTACTAGTATATATTTTTCAGGAAACTAACTACTTCTGAAATGGCCACTCCTACCATTAGAGAAAGTGCACTACAGTTGTTGCCTCAGGCAGTTGAANGGCCACTCCTACCATTAGAGAAAGTGCACTACAGTTGTTGCCTCAGGCAGTTGAATTAATAAAACTGTATGTGTCTGACTTCTTCTGAGCTGTCATGGCATTTTGCTGTATTCAGGGGCAGTAAATTTTGAAGTGTGGTAGCAGTGGTAAAATGAGATTCAATTACTATTGGTTAAGTTTTGCACATAGATGGAAGCAAAAGGCAAGGTTCTTTGTTCTCCTTTGTTTCAAGCAGTAAAATCTTGTTCATCTGGTACATTTCTACCTAAATTTAAAATTGTTCTCAGAGAATTTTTTCTGCAGTTCTTCTCAACCTTCAAGTTTATTTACCCCCACCTAAGAATTGCCTTCCCATAAGATATTCCAGGCACATATTTTGTCTTTCTGCTGCTAGGCTTGTTATTTTGTCTTCCTATATACATTTAAATATATTGATATATTAATAGTTTAAATTTACAAAACTTTTTAGAGTTTTAATTTTAAAACCTGCTTGAGAGCCACTTTGGTGTAGCAGTTAAGGCACAAGGCTGGAAGCTGTGAGACTGTGAGTTATAGTTTAGACATGAAAACAGCTGTGTGACTTTCAGCCTGTCACTAAAGGCCCGGTCCCACTGGCTGACAGACGCAAAATGTATGCATAAAGGACACAGAGGACGAGCAAAATTTCAGGGGTGGCTCCATCCATTGTCATCCGCTCCAAAAAGTAGCGACAATTTGCATAAACAGAATGGAAAAGAACAGAAAAGAATGGAAAAGAATGGACGTGGGTACTATGTAGCGGGGATGTTAAACGGATGTTCATCGGAAGCCAAGTGGATGAAAGC